>CAUYQU010034632.1:0-32260 GCA_963574635.1 Cheracebus regulus | reverse complement strand
TAAAAATACAAAAATTAGCTGAGCATGGTGGCATGTGCCTGTAATCCCAGCTGCTCAGGGGGCTGAGGCAGGAGAATCACTTGAACCTAGGAGGCAGAGGTTGCAGTAAGCTGAGATTGCACCACTGCACTCCAGCCTGGGAAACATATATATAATATATAAAAAAAAAAAAAAAAAAAAAAAAAAAAAAATCAAGATGGCACCATGAGTAAAAAACAAAATATCCAACAGACAACAGAAGCATCCACAAAGACTCAATATTGGTAATAACATAGGAAAACAATTAATGATGTTTAAAGAAATAGAAGCATGGAAAAAGGAACAAAAGACTGCATAGAAACAAGGAGATTTGTAAACCAAATAGAACTTGTAAGAAAAAATATATAATAATTGAAAAGGAAAACTCAACAGAGTGAGGAAAAAGAATAAGAAAATGTAAAAAAAAAAAAAAGCATTAATCGGGAATAGACACAAAAACCTATCACAGATAATTTATGACAAAAACCTAGAAATAAATACAATGATATTTGTGATCACAAGTATAAATGGACTAGATTATGGAGTTAAAAAGGCAGGTTTTCTTTGGCTTTATCTTTCAGGTGTGTCTCCTGTAAACTTGAACTAAAAAGCCAAAGAAAAATCTAAGATATACCAGACAAAATATCGTTAAAGTAAGTACTGACAACAAAGAAGATGAAGGCAACATGCAGTCATGGAGACAGAACCACTAAACAATTTTAAAAGCCTCAATGTACTAGGGAAAATAGAAGAATTCTAAATTAGTATGCATTTAGTAATGAAGCCAATGAAAAAGCAAATACAACTTTAAGAGAAATTGAGAGATCCATTATAATGAAATCTTTAGACTCCAGTAAGCAAATCAGGTACAAGATAAATCAATAAAGTTGTACCCAACACAACTAACAAGTTTGATCTGGGACTTACAGAACATAATACTCAACTATTAGGTAATACACATTCTTTACCAGTACACATGGAGTATTCATGAAACATGATAGGACATAAACTAGTCTCAGTTTCCGAAAACCAAAATCTTGCAAATCATATTCTCTGGCAAATGATACTAGAAATAGAGATTAAGGCTACACACGGTGGTTCACACTGTAATCCCAACACGTTGGGAGGACAAGGTGGGATGACTGCTTGAGCCCAGAAGTTTGAAACCAGCTCAGGCAACATAGACATCTCTCCAAAAAGAAAAAATAAATTAGTTGGGTGTGGTGGTGCTGCCTGTAGTCCTGGCTACTCAGGAGGCTGAGGCAAGAGATCATGAGTCCAGGAGTTCAAGACTGCAGTGAGCTATGATTGCACTGCTGTACTCCAGCCTGGGTGACTGTGAGATCCTGTGTCTTAAGAAAAAAGAAAGGAAATATAGACAACCTACTATAACCTATTCCTGACATTTGGAAATAGACTTTTAAAGAAACTAATGTGTTAAACATTTAAACCTCCTGAAGGATTAATCAAGAAAAATGAGAAAGCACAAATAAACTATCAGGAATGAAACGGGGTCAACTAACAGATGCTGTGGAGACTAAAATGATACAAGAATAATATGGACAGCTTCATACAGGAAAAATCTTTAAGATGAAATGAATCTCTAGAAAAAATAACAATAAAACTGACAAGAATAATGTAAAATCTTAATGTTCTTATAACCTTTAAAGAAATTGAATAAAAATCTTCCATTAATCACCAAATAGTTTTAAACACTGTTCTGATCTTAAACCCTTCCAGAAAATTGAAAAACTCACTATTTCATGTGACTAGTATAATGTTGATACCAAAATCAGACAATGATAGGACATGAAAGTATTATAGACTGATTTTACTTATGAACATAGGAGCAAAACTATTTATTTGTTTTTATTTATTTATTGTTGAGACAGAGTCTTGCTCAGTTGCCCAGGCTGGAGTGCAGTGGCGTGATCTGGGCTCACTGCACTCTCCACCTCCCGGGCTCAAGTGATTTTGGTGCCTCAGCCTCCTGAGTAGCTGAGACTACAGGCACACACCATCATACCCGACTATTTTGTATTTTTAGTAGAGATGGAGTTTCACCATGTTGGTCAGGCTGGTCTCAAACTCCTGACCTCAAGTGATTTACACACCTTGGTTTCCCAAAGTGCTGGGATTACAGGTGTGAGCCACCATGCCTGGTCTATAGGAGCAAAACTAAACAAAGTATTGGCAAATTGAGTCCAGTAATATATTAAAAACACACACACCATGACCAAGTTGGGTTTATAATAGGAATTAAAGGTTGGTTTAATATTAAAAAGTCAGTTACCATAATTTATAAATTAACAGATTAAAGGAGACACAGAAAAAAGCCTTGGGTAAAATTCAACATCCATTCATAATACAACTATTAACAAACTAGATATAGAAGATAACTTCCTTGGCCAGGTGTGGTGGCTCATGCCTGCAATCTTAGCACTTTGGGAGGCCAAAGCAGGATTGCTTGAGCCCAGGAACTAGAGACAGCCTGACCAACATAATGAGACCTCATCTTTACAAAAAATTTAAAAATTAGCTGGGCATGGTGGCATATGCCTGTACTCCCAGCTACTTGGGATACTGAGGCAGAAGGGTCACTTGAGCTGAGCAGGTCTGCAGTAAGCTGTGATCATGCCATGCACTGCAGCCTGAGTAACAGAAACAAAAACCAAACCAAAAAACAAAAAACTTCCTTAAACCAATAAAGGCCATTTACAAAGAAAACCCCCACCAAACAGTGAAATGTTTTAAAAAAATATTTAAATCAGGGTTAAGACAAAGATGTTCACTGTCAGTTCTCTTCAACATTGTTCTATAGATCCTAGCTAGTACAGAAATATAAGAAATTTTTAAAAAGTTACAAGCATCAGAAAGGAAGAAAACTGCCATTATTTGCAAATGTTAATTTAAAAAACTCAAAGGACATCTAGATACATTGTTATAACTCATACAAGTTTGGCATAGTTGTTGGATCTAAAATCAATACGTATCAACAATATTTCTATATAATCAGCAATAATCACAATGGAAACTATAATTTTAAAAATTTAGTTCACCTGTTTTCATCCAGTAAAAGGTAAACTGAATTTAATTAAACTGAATTTTAAAAATCAGCAACAATCAGAATGGAAAGTATAATTTTAAAAATTCAGTATCCAGTAAAATTCAGTTACCAACTAGTACTGAATTTAATTAAACTGAATTTTAAAAATTATACTTTTTTCCATTCTGGTTATTGCTGATTATATAGAAATACTGTTGATATGTACTTTGAATGAAATTAAAGTCAATAAAAATGAGAAAAATTTTAAGATAAAAACAAATTTAAAAAAGATTAAAATTCACTTTACCACAGCATTAAAAACTATAAAACCACTATGATGAAATCTAATATAAGATGTAAAGGCCTTTATGGAGAAAATTTTTAAAGTTTATTGAGACATTAAAGAGGACCTAATAAATGGAAAGACACACAAGGGTTTTGGCTGGAAAGACTCATTACTGAAAAGATGTCAGTTTTCTCCAAGATCAACAGATTTTTTACCATTACAAAAGACAACACACAAACTGAGAGAAGATACATGCAATACATTTAACTGAAAAAGGATTGGTATCCAGAATAGATAAATCATATGAATCAATGAAAAAAAGGCAACCTAATAGAAAAATGGGCAAAAGACACAAATAGAAAAATGGGTAAAAGACATGAGAATTTCACAGAAGAGGAATCATGAGGGACCCATATATGAAGAAACACTCAATTTCATTAGTAATCAGGGAAATGCAAATTAAACCCACAGTAAGAAACCACATAATAGCCATCCAGTTGGCAAATACAAAGATAGTCAAGACCAAGTGTTTGCCAAGATGTGAAGCCATGGGAACTCTCAACCACTGCCAGTGGGAGCGTAAGTTGCTACAAATGCTTTAGAAAACAATTACCAAGTAACACCCACTCCTTAGAGCAGCAGTTCTCAAAGTGTTGGTCTCAGAACCTCTTTATATCCTTAAAAACTATTGAGGGCCTCAAAGAGCTGTTGTTCACATGGGTTATATCTATCAATATTTACCATATTAGAAATTAAAATTCAGACATTTTTAAAACAGAAATATACAAGTATACTTGATTAGCTGCTAGAGTGATGATGTCATCATACATCTGAAAAATAAATTGTAAAAAAATGAGAATGAAATGAACAAAAAATGCCTTAGTATTATTATGAAAATAGTTTTGTCCTCACAGACGCCCCCCCGCCCCGCCCAAAAAAAAGGTCTCGGGGACCCTCAGGGGTCCCTGAACCACTGACAACAACTGTCCTAGGAAAACTGCTGAAAAAGTGCACCAGGAGACAGTACAGGAAAGTCATTCATTCCTCAAATATTTATTGAGCATCTACCTGGTGCCAGGCATTGTTCTAGACACTGGGAATATGGTAGAGTACAGAAGAGGCAAAACTCCCGCCTGCACACAGCCTACACTGTAATTGGGCAGAATGTTCAGAGCAGCATTGTTTGTAATTGCCAAATGCAGAAAACAATCCAAATCTCCATAAATAGAAGAATGGATAAATTGTGAAACAGTCATACAATCAAATACCATACAGCTGTGAAGACATGAAATACAGTTACATGCATAAACATGGATGGGAATCTCAAAAACAATGTCAGAAAAAAGAGGTCATAGAAGAATACATACAGCATGATTCTATTTAAATAAAAGTTCAAAAATAAGTAAATCTAAATAACATATTATCAGGAATACATACATAGATGGGAGAGTCACAAATCAAAACATGGGAACTTATTAACAAAAAATCCAGAAGAATGTTTACCTCATATAATCTATGGAGGGAGAACAAATGGGGGATTCTAGGCAGCTGAGAATGTTCTAGTTCTTAAGCTGAAGGTTGAGTACATGTGTGATCATGTTTTTTTTAAACCATACATACACAACACACTTTTGTGTGTACTATTTCACAACAAACATTTTAAAAGAAGAAAGATATAAGGTTATGCAATATATACTTTCATCAACAAAGAGAACATCTTCTGATATTTCAGCCACTACTGTTCTATGCAAATCAGCTAATCATAATAATGGGGGGAGAAATATATGATAATATGAAAAGGAAATGAGTATGGACTATTCTTCACAGAAGTTAGCTAGATTCCCACAGGGTCAAGATCCAATGAGATGGCAATATTTTAGCCCTGTTCTTCCAAGTCGGCTTGGAGTCAGTGGCAAGACTCTGGTTAATTGGTTACTTTGTTCTCTGGGTATAATTATTTGTATAAAGCAGATAATGAAATGACAGGTGATACAAATTCCAAATAAATTGACAAAGACACCACCTCTTTACTGAATTCTGTTGACTTTCAAAAGCACAAATTTCCTTTCACACATTCTCCTAATAATGCATTTATATATTAAGTATTCCAAAAATACAGAAAGTGCATGGCAGCAACTGACCATTGCACATTTTTCTCCACATTGCTCAATAACAGGTGCCTTGCTGGTCAGACAAATGTTATAACAATTTTGCAATCATGTCTTTACCAAGGTTATCAATGTCAATGCCATTCTGTAGACTTAAACAAGACATGGTTAGGATGTAATTTCTCTTGATTCAGAAAACTAGCCAGAAATTTTGATATACGATTTTAAAATCTTCAAAAATTAAATGGATCTTGAAATAATCAATGCATCCCCTGTGTCTAAACAGGGCAGGTTAAAGTTACTATCTTGGCTTAGGAAGTTGCAGGGAAATAGAAAGTATATTCTCCAGGTCCAATCTCTCAAAATGGGTCTAACACAGGGGTGCCAGCTCAGAAAGTTCCAGGTATTGCTGTAGCTGTTTTTAAAATCCTAGGCAGCGGAAGACCTGGAATTTCACCCACATGTAAGCTGGACTGGACAATGCCACCAGGGGGGCTAGACCACAACTGGCAGGGTGATTTTGAATTAAGCAGTTTCATCTTCATATCTCTGCCCACTCATGCTATGTTCTGTTATAGCAGATGATAGACGTTATGGCTATAGCTTTTTGCCCCTACCCCAATATGAAAAGAGAAGAGGAGGTAACTCCTTTTAAATTCTCAGATAACTTCTACTCTATCTTCTCAGTAGGAAGAATAGATAATCTTTTTGGTTGGAGCTGGACATTTGCTGGACTATAATTTACTAGTGGACAGGGTTATTCTATGTTCAAAAACAAACACAGGCTGCTACCTTTCATTTTTAACCTGTATATGCTCATACCGAAAGGTATGCCTTTCTCAATTCTCATGCTCAGGAATGATGGATCTTTTAGCTTCTTATATCTGAGCGGTAAGAAGACCATGAAGGGGAAGTGGGTAGAATGGTGGGGAGATGCGGGCACGTTTCTTTCCCTGTGATACCTTCCATATCTGATATGCCATCAATTCATACTTTCTTCTCTTTTATATGTAAACACCCTGACATCTCTAGGCACTCTTCAAATATCTTTTGAACAAGCAAAATCAGTAAAGAATACTTCTGTAACCTTCACAACCTCATCCCTATGACTTCCCAGCATTCTCTCTAAGACCAAAGGCTTTGTAACCCTGCATTCTCAAGACTTTTTGAATGTGAGGTGCTGGCAGGAGTGGTAGCCAGACTGTGAATTTGATGATTAAGTAGGAGGTCTTTGCTCAATCCAATTTATCCAAAATACCAAATATATAAAACAAAAGAACCTCAAGCTCAGTTGCAGATGCCCTTTGCTGAGATTAACAGGTCCATGAGTGGACATTTTCTTGATAATAGTTCTGCAGAAAACAGGAGAGCATCAAATTGATACTAATGAGATGTAGAAATCTATTTTGAACAGGAGGCTGGTGTTCTCAAATTTTATATCCTTTTCTTTCTTTTTTTTTTTTTGAGACGGAGTTATGCTCTTTGCTCAGGCTGGAATGCAATGGCGTGAACTTGGCTCACTGCAACCTCCGCCTCCCAGGTTCAAGTGATTCTCCTGCCTCAGCCTCCTGAGTAGCTGGGATTGCAGGCGCCCGTGACCATGACCAGCTAATTTTTGTATTTTTAGTAGAGATGGGGTTTTGCCAGGTTGGCCAGGCTGGTCTTGAACTCCTGACCTCAGGTGATCCACCTGCCTCAGCCTCCCAAAGTGCTGGGATTCCAGATGTGAGCCCTTCATTTGGTTTATAGAATTTACTGATTTTCCCCCAGAGTTTGTAGTTTGTGTTTTTCCAGGAATAATCTAAGTTTTTTTCTGAAGTTACAGAAATATTTAAGTCTAGGGACTAACAACTATAACTACAAAACTTAGAAGGGAGGTTTGCCAATGTCATCTCATTTTCCTGAGGGTAAGAATCTTTTGTCCTGCAAGCTTAGAGGTGGTAACAGTGAGCTGACTTGATACGTAACGGAATCTAATGCAGTTCCAATCCTGGTATCCATGTCCTTCAGCAATTCCCTGAACTTCTATAGGTAGGTAATTTCTAGTGTCAGACAGAGATTAATTTTTGACAGTTTTAGCTCATTTTGATCATCCAATGTTAAATCCAGCAATGCCTATAACCTCATCAAAGGCTAATAACCTGAAAATCCAGCAATGCCCATAACCTCATTAAAGGCTACAATCTTTCTTCTTTCATTCCTTTTTTTTTTTTTTTTAAACAAAGTCTGATCTGGTAGAAGGAGCTTTTCAAATCAAATACCTTCTATACTAAATCTCTTATCCCAGAACTTCTCTCAACCTAATAGCAGGACAGGGTAAGACAAAGCTAAAGAGTTTATATTTCCTCCATATACTTAGCAAATCTGCAAAAATCTCTTTCCTTTTCAAAGTCTCCTTCCCATTTTGACCCCTATTTAGAAGTGAGGACTGGGAATATGAAGAAGTGTGAAGGTGACAATTTTCTTTACCCACTTGTTAAAATATTTAAGTACCAGTTAACCAGCCAGACAACATGGAAGGGGTATAAAGACCCAATCTCTGCCTCAAAGACCTACCATCTAGCAGAGTGAGAGGGAAATGCTAGCAAATAGGGGCATTAAGATTTTAGACTGCTATGACAGAAGATTTAACCAAGTACAGTAGGAGAACAAGAAGGGGTTAAATCTACCTGGTGGTGGAGTATGTCAGGAAAGACTTCTTCAGCTTAGCAACTTGGCTTGAATCTAGGAAAACAATGAATGGGGCCAGGAGGAGTAAAGAAGGGGACCACAGACAAGAGGAGGAGGACCGAGAGGATGGTATCATAGACACTACAAAAATGAGGAAGTGCCAAAGGAGTGGACAAAACTTTCAAATGGCAAGATTAAATATGATGAAAGAGTTCCCTGGATTTGGGAAATGGGAGATGATCCCTGAACTATGCTAGAGAGCCATTTTGATGAAGTAGTAGGTCAGAAGTCTGGCTGCTGTAAATTTAAAAGGATGAAAAGAATAAAGAAAATTATTTTAGATTAAACAAAAGACAACAAAAAAGGTGATGACAAGTTTACAGCATTTCTTGGAGCCATTTGCCTTTTTACTTTCAAGCATATTAGTTCAGGTATGACAAAGGTTACATAGGATTTACATTTCTATGAGAAAATGACTCCCAACTGCCATCCTAAACACTTAACAACGAGTTTTTAAACACGATCCATGCTTAATTTAAAGGCTGCCTATATTATTTCAAACAACAGGCAGCCTTTTAAATATATGTTTAATAATTATTATATGTTTATTAAACATGTTACTGTATGTTTAAATACTTTATTTTAAATATAAAATCAACATTTCTACAGATTTACTCTGCCATCACTTTTCTTTCAGATCCTCCAAAATAAATAACACCTGTAATTGTTTATAGTAGAAAAGGTGCTTTATTTTACATATCATTGGTATACAATACATAAAACTGCCTAAAATCAGTCTTGGAAAACACAACAGTCAGTCAGTTACACCTTAAAGGGTCAAAGACCAAGCCTATTTTGCAATCTACTTCATTTATGATCAAATGACTACAATTTTAAATATTAATAATCTCTTCAAATCCAATGTTACAAATGATTTTTATGTTACAAGGGCTGTAATTTTTTAAAATAAAAATATCTTTAACTATAGTAGACCTTATTTCTAATCAGAATGAATCTTTGCTAGTCTACAAGTCTTTGACATAACAGATCAACAGTTTCACCTTCCTATAGATAACTGTATTTATGTAATTGGGAAATGAGGCAGGGGTCCTTCATACATGCAATCAGATTATTTCAATTTTAAAAAAATGCAGATAAAATTGAGTATACATATACCCTATGTCTAATTAAGTTGCCAAAGAAGTTTATTAAACTAAAATGAAGCCAATATGATATTTTAGAAAACATAATTCTGAGAGCATGCAGCATCAAAAATATTTTTACTACTTATGAGAGCCAGAGTTGCATAACACAGAAGAGGGCTGGCACAAAGGCTTGTTACATCTGAATTGCTTATCCAACTGGGAAGAATAAAGAAAGCAATTTAACTCAGTGCAAATCCTATAAAAAATATCTGCATGATATAGCCTACTGCTACACAAAGGGATCTTCACTTAGAAAATGTGCAAATCATAAGAAGCTAAATGCACTTCTCTTGCTATTTACTACAATTCAGTCTATTCATCGACACACACAGCTCTAAGACCTCTTAACTATCAATTTTGTCAAAGCCACAGGTATTTCTTAATGGCATTTTTCAGTCACCAATCCCTTATCACAGAGATAAGTATGACTAGTGCTTAAGGTACAAATGCCAAAAAAAAAAAAAAAAAAAAAAAAATTGGGGCTAATTCTCAAGGCAAAAACATTTATAATTTTAACAAATCCCTCAGTATAGAAAGACTTCTCTTCCCTCTAAAAAGTAAGTCATATGTTAGAACCACAGGTTCAGAATCACCTCCTGGTTCACAACAGTGGAGGCTTTTAAGCAAAGTAAACTGAATCAAATACTAAATAGGTATAAATGTGCATACTCAAACAAATATTCTATCCTTTGCTTAAAATCAACTTATTCCTTGTCGTTAGGAGAAGTGCTTCAAGATGCATGTTGTTAATTAATGCAGAGAAGAAGGGGTTAAAAGCCAAACTTTTCCTATTAAAGCAATAGATCTTTAAAATAATTGGGCTTGAAACATACACTTTTAGTATAACTTTCCATTCTTATTCTTTTTATAATTAAGTATACACATATACATGACAAACCCTAATATTTAAAATGTGCAAAATTGCTTATCATGTATTTTAACTTTGGTTAAGTATTTGTTTAGCCAATATCAGACACATTACAGAAGCTAGACAAATGATTACAAACATAATAATGAGGTAAGTTAAAATTCTACTAGTGCAAAAAGCAAGCATATGCCAAAAGCAAAGCATATGAATTAAACAAATGCAGAATGAAGCTCTCACCAAGGGCGTTGCTGGGATAACAAACCAGAGAAGCTCCTTGTAAACATTGTAAAGTACACATTTAAAGAGTAAAGATTCATACAGCCACAAAAAGGTATTCTAACAACACCATAGTAGTGCATTTATTTTATCTTTAGAGTTTGGAAACCACTCATTATGTGTCTAACAATTTGCATATTTTCTTCAAGAGAAAATTAATGAGACACATTAATTACAAATACTGTAGTATAAAAATCCCAGTTCTTTACAAAAATTATATATTAAAATATTCTATACACTTTAAATTAGTAACTGGAACACACATATATATCAATTCTGCACAATTAAATCCATCTTTGCTAGAGGGGTATTATACATGAACTTTGAGGACATAGCTACTCAGTCAACCTAAACTGGCATAAGGTTATATGGTATAAAAAAAAAGATAGAACTGTGCCCCTGCAGTTACTGAAGCTCTTACTTTGAAATATCTTTTCTGTAATTATTGCTCTGTATATAAATTCCAGATTTAAATAGGCAGTGGAACCATGAAATTCCTAAAAGGTTTAAAACAAGTTACCTATAGCAGAGAGCTTATAATGCCTATCTGTATCTTTAAGGTTGTAATGGAACCTGAGTTAGCTGTCTAATGCTTATATTTTCATAGTAAAAAAGTTTATACAATTTCAAGGTAAAAACAATGCAAAAATAAAACATTTAGAGCATTTACAAAAATCTTACAAATGTTTAAAACACTATTTTAAAATGTGTGTCCTGTTAAGGTGCCTGTTTCTTTCTGCAATAGGAGGATATAGACTTTAATTTTGAATTTTCAATTATGAAGATTTTAATTTTAGCAAAAGTAAAACCAGAGCCATTAAGACAGATGAAAATGTTCAGGGATATACTTCTTCTACTAAAAACCCAAAACTTTAGTGCCGAAAGTGACCTTAAAGGTAAACTGTTTTAACTCCCTCATCTGTTACGAGGAAAATGACGGCCAGATAAGTTAAGTGCTTTGGCCAAATATATATTCAAATATATTGGCCGGGTAGGAATCAAGAAAACTCATTGTTCTTTTTGTATTTTACCATAAAATTCTTGGAAAATAATAAAAATTCAAAAGTAGTTTCTAAACTTGCCTGTTTTTTTTTTTTTTAAATTTCTTAAGCTCTGTGCTAACTGTAAACAAAGAAAGGAATCAAATGACTACTGGAATTATTGTAGTATCACACATATTATCCAAAAGAAGAAAATTGTTAGAGGAACACTGCTTATATAGAATAAAGATAGGGGGAGTACTCAAAGATAGGACATTTACATCGTAGAGAACATTTACTATATAAGACAGCATAGCATACAACAGCCAGTTACTAGAATCATGTCAATAACTCTAGGATGACCAGGTTACATAGCCTTTATAAAAGATATTGGGGTAATAAAGCTTTCTAGCTTTTATCTTAATTTCACTGTTTTTCTTTATAAAAGAGCTATATCTGTAAGGAAAAACTCATATACTAATTTTCAGAAAGTCTTTGCTTCTTTTCTTTTATTTGGATCTGGAATTCAGTAAATACATTTTACGAAGAATTTACAAACTCAAGTTCATAACTGCTGGAAATACAGTCAGAAAATACTCTTTTAAATGACAAATCTTCATAACCAGTTACTAATAAATAATCATCATCACAATATATAGTTTCAGTAAAAAAACAACTCAATTTAAAGGTGCTTTCTTATTATTACCTTGAAGCCACCGAACTTGTGTAGCTGGTCCATATCCCTTTTCATTCTTTGCTGATATCCTGAACACAATGGCAGGCCTGGATGTATAATCAATATGTGCATTTGCAAGTTGCCCAGCAGTTACTATACATGATGTCTTAAGACCACAATAAATCCTCATGAACACAAGTTGATATGGATTATCTTGTATCTGTGATGTGCGGATAGCCAGGTAGGCGGAATATTCCAAAATATTTCCAGAAGGTGAAGTTGGAGGTTCCCAGGAAAGGTGGATACCCTCAACATTCTTGAAGAGGGGGGAAAAAGCAGGTTAAAGATTCTTAAGTTTCCTCTGTTGAGTCTATCTTTAGACTACAAAATGCTCATTTTTGCTAAAGTAATTGTATTAGATGTTAGATCTTTTATTGTTGGTTTTTTAAAATCTATCTCATTTGGATCTACAATGTTTAATTCATGCTTGCTTTACAAAAAAACATTTTACAGATGAGGAAACTGAGTCTAAGAGAGATTAAACACAACTAGGTTTAAATGTCTGCCTGTAATATCCCAAAACAGGGGTTTTTCTTTCCTAAATACAGACCTTTTCTTCTCTAGGAAGGAACAGGACATTAGGATAAAACATAATCCAGTTTTGAATGTTCTATTAAAATTCTCCAGCCAAATGTTTTCGTTCCATAATAACAAGAATAAATTTAGAAGCATACCAGATTTCCCTGCTTTTCTGTGATTTGGATGCTGTAATTTTGCTTGAAATCACATGGACACATAGAGGGAGACAACACACACTGGGGCCTATCGGAGAGTGGAGGGTGCGAGGAGGGAGAAGATCAGGAAAAATAATTAATGGGTACTAGGCTTAATACGTGGGTGATGAAATAATGTGCACAACAAACCTCCACGACACTCATTTACTTTTGTAACAAACCTGCACATGTATCCCTGAACTTAAAAGTTAAAAAAATGATTGATTAGCAAAAATTACTTTTTAAACTTTTAATCCATCCTTTTAGATATCTCTCATTTCATTAGATGTGAACAAGAATTTCTAAACTGACAGTTTACTTCACATATGAAGTTTCAAATAATTTAAAATCACCAACAGGTCTTGACCCGATGTCTTACCTTTGAAATTCTGACTGCAGAAGGAGCTCCAGGAAAACCAGGAATACAAGTTTTAAACTCACTGATTTTGCTGAAAGGACCTATCCCACAACCATTGATTGCAGCAACCCTGAATCTGTATCCTGTGCCTGGAACAAGATCTTGTTTCTTAAGCAAGCTGTAGTCAGGTACATCTGCATTTCCTACCTAAAATGTAGTATATACAAAAGTCAAAGAAAAGATACAACTAATATTGTTAACATTTTTTAATTATTCAATTTTTATTCAACAAAAAAACTTTCAAAGAATAAATTGCAAAAAAATAAATAAATAAATTGCGTTTTAAGGTTCTGGTTCACATTTATCTCCTTCTCTCTCACATAGAATGAACCCTCCAATAGAGAAGCAACTAAGTCCATAAATCTGTGATCCTTATCCAGAGGGAGCACTCTTTCCAGTTGAGAATCAATGATTATACAGAGAAATGTAAGAGCATTCTGCATGTGAACAATGCGAAAGTAGAAAAAAGCTGACAACCACTATAAACAAAGTAACAATTATTCCATCATCATGTAAACTTATCTTGAAGCAGCAAGCAATCTCAGAAGATATGCTGTCAAATAATAGTCTGGCCAGGGACAATATCCTTTAGAGACAGGCAGGCAAGATTGACAGAAAAGGAGTGACTAGCAAGTAGTATAGAGCATTTTAAAAAATCTTTAGATTATATACTCTAGGTAGGAAGATAATAGCATTTACAACTTTCAAACAATTTTTACATATTCTCCCTAACTCCTAGTTAGACAGAGTGCCAATGTGTTACCCTACTTTAAGGGTGCTACATCATCTCTATTTTACAGATGAGGAAACTGAGTCTTAGATTAAACAAGTTGACTTTTCCAAGACCACACTGCTGAATACTGGAACTAGTAATTGATACAAACCTAAGTTTACCAGCTCTAAATTTTAGGTGATTTTTTTTCTTTTAGGAAAAATCAGATAGCTACTAGGCCCTTAGACACAGACATGTCTTTATATATGAAATCCAACTACAGTGAGAAATTTCAGTGGGCATAATACTAATTATTAACTAGAATTTCTATTTTTGTCAAGAATTAGAAAAATTCTATATGAAAAAGAGGGATGGATACAAGGAGTAATAGTAGCGAAATATATATATATGTTATAATCCCCATTTGTGCATATCTTCAGGAGATTCAAAATAAACATCTATTTCCTTGGCAATTCTCTCTCAGAAATTCTCCATTTTATAATTTTGTTTTTGAGGGGACAGCACCTCACTCTGTCATCCAGCCTGGAGTGCAATGGCCTGAACAGGGCTCACTATAGCCTTGACCTCCTGGCTCAAGTGATCCTCCTACCTCAGCCTCCCAAGTAGTGGGGATCAGAGGCACGTACCATGCCAGCAAATTTCTTGATTTTTTGTAAGACAGGATCTAGCCATGTTGCCTAGGCAGGTCTCGAACTCCTGGGCTCAAGCTCCTCCCACCTTGGTCTTCCAAAGTACTGGGATTACAGGCATGAGTCACTGCACCTAGCCTTCATAAAAAAAAAAAATTCCAATGTGCTTTGGACCTGTTATCTATTTAATAATTCTTAGAAGGTTAAATGTCTAATTTATATATATATGTATATATATATATATATATAGTATCTCATATATGTATATGAGGTCCTCTTTACGGGGTTTCAGAATTAAGGGAACAATAGATTATATTTAATAGCATATCAGGGCTTTTAGATTTTTTTAAAATCATGAATAATTTTTTTTTTTCAATAGGAAAAAAACAGTTCCATTCTCTAGACACACTAGTTAACAAAATTAAGAGATATTTCAAAATACTCTTATCTGTGCTAGTCAGACTAGACTATTTATGACTCAAAACCAAGCTCATTGGCTGGGTGTAGTGGCTCATACCTGTAATCCCAGCACTTTGGGAGGCTGAGGCGGAAGGATCACTTGAGCCCAGGAGTTCTAGACCAACCTGGGCAACATGGCAAAACCCAGTCTCTACAAAAATTAGCTGGTCAGGGTAGCTTGTCCCTGTAGTCCTAGCTACTTGGGAAGCAGAGGTGTGAGGATCCCTTAAGCCCAGGAGGTTGAGGCTGCAGTGAGCTCTGATCACACCACTGCACTCCAGCCTAGGTAACAGAGCATGACCCTGTATCAAACAAACAAAGCATGACCCTGTCTCAAACAAACAACCTCCAGCTCAGTGATTGTATAAGTTTTTTTTAAATTTAGAGATAGGTATTGTTATGTTGAAAGGCTGGAACACAGTGGCTATTCACAGGTGCAATCTTACTGCACTGTAGCCTCAAACTCCTGAGCTCAAGCAATCCTCCTGACTAGTCTCCTGAGTAGCTGGGACTGCAGGCATGCTCCACCATACCTGGTTCTAAGATTTTTTAAATGACATGCTTGTGATGTAGTCTATATGAAGGGCCTTAACAAAGCATACAATGTAACTTGGTGATGTGATTTGATCTGTGTTTCTACCAAATCTCATGTAGAATTGTAATCTCTAGTGTTGCAGGTAGGACCTGGTGGGAGGTGACTGGATCGTAGGGGCAGAGTTCTCATGAATGGTTTATCACCATCCCCCCTTAGTATTATATAGTGAGTTCTCATAAGATCTGGTTTAAAAGTGTGTGGCACCTCTCCACCCTAAGCCATTGCTCCTGTTCCAGCCATGTAAGAAATGCCTACTTTCCTTCACCTTCTGCCATGATTGGAAGTTTCCTGAGGCCTCCCCAGAAGCTGAGCAGATGCCAGCATCATGCTTCCTGTACAGCCTATGGAACCTTGAGCCAATTAAACCTCTTTTCTTTATAAATTATCCAGTCTCAGGTATTTCTTTACAGCAATGTGAGAACGGCCTAACACATTTGGTGTACAGAATTCACAATTATATAGATTGTAGATGGATCCCAATTTTACTCATTCAAGTGACCAGAATCAGGGTTCTAAAAACAAAAATCTCATTCTCAATTATTATTATTTTTTCCTTTCCCTTTCTAAGTTTTTGGTAGAGAAAAATCTCACCCTTGAGGTTTATAATTTACAAGGTAGAAAATATATCAATACCTACCTTTGAGATGCTTTGCTTTCCTTTTGGCAGCAAATAAAACTGGCTCACCAAAGCTGTATTATTTTTAAAAATTCCCACATCACACCATTGTCGTTCTCCTCCTTTCATTGTGGCCACTGGATTTGAAGGAGTCTCTTTCTAATTACAGAGGAAGAAAAATTTATGAAGACTCTTATTGAATATATGAAAAATTTCAATATTTAATAAGTTCATGCAGTGATCTACAAGTAGGTATTTGGATAAACACCACAACATTAACAACTCATAAGTAAATAAAGTCTTAACAGATTAGGTCAACTGACGTGAAACAGGGATGCCAATTCAAACACAGGAGTGACAGGCATTCTCCAAGTCAGTAGCTCTGTACTATCAACCTAGCTGGAGTTAGCATGCTTTCCAATCAGTGATATGTTAAAATGCCAGCTATTTTATAGAACATTGTCATTTCAGAGACTCTCTCAGAAAATGTAATTCCTTTAGTGTAACATTACAACTTGCTCCAGAAGGAGCAAATAAAAATTCATTCCAAGCTGGCTCATTTCTAGATCCAAAAACAAATAGCAAAAATTCAGTGATCTTTGCACTTGAAATACCTGTGATTCTCCAAACCTAAAAGGAGAAAAAATGTTCAAAACTAAAATGCAATTTGAATATACTTTAGTAATACTAAAGAGGAGTAGATTAAACAGTTTTACATTTTTTATCCTGTTTTAAAACAAATAAACTTCCTCTACCTTAAGCTACTTTTAGTGGTAAGTGAATTATACTTATCCCTGGAACTAACCTTTTAAAGCCATCTTCTTATAAATGAGACACTGTTTCCAGAAGCTCAAAACAAATGTGCACTTCAGTTATTTATTTCTGTCTTAAATATATAACAGCAGAGGTACATGCTTATAATTCACATTTTTTTTTAATATTTAGGCTATCACACATGACAAAGTGAACTAGCTAGAAGAGTCTTTAAAGTTAAAAAAAAAAGTAACAACTTTAAACTTGTTTTCATTTCTTAAAGTTGTAAAAACTCTCTCCAATAACTTTCATAAAACAACTGGCTCCAACTCAAATAACAAATACAATCCTGGCTGATGCATGGCAAAACAGACTCAAGAGAAAAAAAATTCATTTTAGTAATCCTTCCCTGAGAAGAGTCTAAAACCACTAGGACTTAACATTCTGGAAAGATGAAAGCTAATAAAGGTAAATATATGGTCAAAATCCATAAAGTCATGACTGAAAGGAAACAAAAACTAAAGAGAATTCTTAAAGGTTCTAAAAGTTAAATTTAGGCCAAATGAAAACTCTTGCTCACAGAAATAAAGTTGAAATGACTAATAAAATAACTAAAAGAAACTTCAAAAAGTATATATATGTATGTATTATCCTTATATTTATCTAATTAAGCCAATCTTGGTATATTTGTAAGGCACTTTCCTGGCATTTTAAGTTTGGTGCCATGCAGACCAAATTTGGCCTTAGGTAAAACAATCAAATATCAGAGATTATTGGGCTACCCTACATTTATATCAATGCAGTATCGCAATATTCTGTTGTGTTTCTATTAAGTAGCTAGCAATACAGCCATTCAAGTTTTATGTTTCATAACACATCCTATCTTTTAACTATTAATGTAATTTACATAGATATACACATATATGTATGTATATATGCATATATACATTTCTGATTATAAAAATAACATTTCATTATAGAAAAATATAAAAAGCATAAAGAAGAAAGTAAAAATCTGTCCCCCACCTGGATTTTAGAGTGGTTATGTGTGGGTACATGTGAGAGTATAAATGTATGAACTACATGTATTTTTTAACAAAATTGGGAACACAACGCACATGTTGTTTTTTATACAGCTTTTTCACTAAAAATTATACTGTGAACATTTTCCTATTCAATCATTTATTTCTAAATTTATATCGATTCATTAATGAAACCTAAGAATCTTTTAATGAAATTATTTAGAAGTTGCTCGGCATTTAAAAGTACATAATCATGTGTAAACATGCATCATCACCAGGTCATGTACTTACAAAAAACGGCGTTGTGGTAGCATGCGTCTCTACACGGCTGATCTTTGTTGCAGGCAGTGCATATTCATCAACTAAAAATTAAACAATCAGATAAGACTTACATAATCACTTATCAGACAGATATATTAAAATATAATTTTTAAATATATATTTAACACCCCCAAACTATAAACTTAAAAATGGCTAAGACAGCAACTTTTATGTTATGTGCATTTTATCACAATAAAAAAAAAAACAGCCAGAGGGTATTATGCTATTTACAATAAGTAGTAATATTGACTGTTTAACTCAAAATAATTCATATACTTGATTTTTCAAGGGTTTGATGACTAGCTAGAACTTCAGAGAATGTTTACTGAAGATGCAATACAATTCCTATTATAAAAGAATAAGAATTTGTCAAATTAGAAATCAAGCAAGTTGGAAGAACTGTTAATACACAGTCTAGAACTAATCTTTTCTAAAAAAAAAATTTGCTAAATTTATTCACAGTAGGAAAGACACATTCTGATTGTATTTCAATAGTGTGCACTAATCTAAATATTTTATGCAGAGAATATTTTATAAAATAATTTTAACTGAAATGTTTTATCTGTTTACACGATTCATTCCAAGATGAAATGCAATTCCCATCTAAGACAAGTTTGATGAATTTATATACATAAATGGTTCAAAATACAGTATGCGAAACACATTTCAAACCTTCAGATTTGGTACTGAATGTTGTTAGTGAAGTTTCATCTTTAACAACTGCCCCATTTGTACTGGATGATTCAGTTTTAATGGTCTGCTGGGTTACCATAATTTGTGTGCTGGAAACAGTACTGGATACAGAAGTTTCAGGAATTACTGTTCTTACATCCAGGCAACTACTTAGAACACCTAGATTTGCTGAAGAGTGAGGACCTAAAATAAAAAGGAAAAGGTAATTATTAATACAATATCTGCAGATAGTGGTTGTGTCTTACAGTTAATGTCATATGATTTGTTGTACTTTCAATTTTAAAATCATACATGAGCACCACAAATGGCATTAGTATGAATTAACCATTAGGTATAAAATGTTTAGAAAAATAAAGTGCATTATATCCATAATGGATATCTTTTTACCTTCCTTGTTCATTGTAAACATTGAACCATTGGTCTCAACTTTCCACTAAATCATAGATCAAATGGCTTTGCCCTTCATTTCAGGAAAAAAATATTAGAGGTCATTAGGCTTGAATTATACCAATTTTCTGCCTTCTCTGGCCACAAACTGGAATTGTACTAATAATTGTGCTCTTCCTCCCTGTCTTCTTTTCCATTGCAGAAGATACGCTGACTTCTCTCCTAAAAAATCTGAATGTATTTTCCCGTTTTCTTGGTCCCATTCCTTCCCCAGTGTGTTGGGACCCTCATTCATCAATCATCCCTCTCTCTTCAGGGTTTTCAGACTCTTTGCCAGCAGTTTTTGGCCCTTGGCCCATAAACATTACCAAATCTCTGAAGCAAACAACACACCTCTTTGTTTACCCAACAATTTCCACCAATTACCCTCTCCCCTTACTATTTCCCTTCAGAGCAGTTAATACTTCCTTGATCTTCCCAAAATTTGGTTTCTAGCATACTACTCTAATAAAATAGTTCTGGCAAACATCAATGATATCTAGGGGATATTTTTAAATTTTCATTTACTTGACTTTTCTGCAATGTAAACAATGCTGACCACATATCCTTTTTGAAGCTGTTTTTTTTTCTATGACATATAATTAATTTATTCCACAACAGTGAAGTCTACCATGTATGAAACATTGTATTTGTTTTTATAATGGTGAAATAAGGCAGGCATGGATCATGCCTCACGAACTTAAGCCTTCTTCTTGTCGCCCTTTACATATTTTTCTGTGCATTAAATACCATTCACAAATCCATACGTATGTCCAGGCATGGTACCGGATGCTAGGAATCTAGCAGTGAACAAGTCAATGAGATTCTTGCTCTTTTGGAGATTACATTTAAGTACTCTAAATTTCTAAATTGATATTTCTAGCCTAGCACTGCCTTCTACCTAAGTATCCAACTGCCCATTAGAAATCTTTACCAGTATATTCCTGAAGTGCTTCAAAAACAGAGTTCAAATTTGAACATATCTTTTCCAAAATCTGTTCTTGCTCCTGTATTTCCTAACTTGATGAAGATATCATTATCTTCATGAAGAGTATCATTGATGAAGAATATCATTATCTATTCTGAGGAAGAGTATCATTGATGAAGAGTATTATTATCTATTGTCTTGGCCAACCAAAAAAACTGGGAGTCATATTCAACTCATTTTTATTTCTCATATACAACCAGTTGTCAAGTCTAATAGCTGACACCTTCTAAAAGTCTTTTAAATGATGAATTCTCTCCTTTCCATTTCAGGCACTGCTTTAGTCTCTATGTATCTCCGAGAGTCAGCCACTGCTTCAGTCTCTCTGTATCTCCCTGAGTCCTAAAAGAATCCTTAACAAGTCTCCTAATCATTTCCAATTATAGTTCTTCCTGATGGTGAGGCTATTCTTTAAAAAAATAAAAATAAAAAAAACCTTGCCTCATTTAAATTCCATAGCTCATAACTAATCATTATTATTCAGGTAACTGCTAGTATTTTAGCATCATTCTAACCAGGTTGAATACGGTAGTTTTTTGCTATTAGGAAAATGGATCAAAACTGTACAACATTTACTTTTCCAACAATTATTAAATGCCCTACTGATTTTATAAAAAGCTTTAGTTTAAAATGTCAGTCACATACCTTCATTTTTCCTTAGCATATCCACCACACAACTATTATGATTAGAAGCATTAGATGCCAAGGATGGATATAAAATGGCATTAGAATCCGTCAGTGCTTTAAAGTCTGGTTTGTTTTTCACTGAAGTTTCTTTCATGGCTGTTTGTTCAGTTTTTGCACTGTTTACTGTATCACTGATCTATAAGAAACATAACAGATTACTGAAGTAAGCAATAGTCAATGAAATAAAAATACATGTAAAAAGCAAGCAAAACAATTTACAATTTAAATATTTTTTATCAAAATACAAAACACCTACAAATTACATTATTAATTTCTACAGGATTATTCATTAATTTTATAATAGTTTTTAAGAAAACAATTTCTTTTCACTTAATCTCCATGCTCAAAAGATCAGTTTTGAAGAGGAAATGGAGAGTATATTTTGAGGAAAAAAATCTACATTTTTATAGGTGGTAGCTAGTATCACAAGCAAATACAAATATAACATAGGAGAGAACACGAAAGCTACTGAGTTTAATACTCTGGTCAAATTTTCTTAAAGGGCAGACACATATACTAAAACTATGAGAAAAGTAAAATCTCGGCTATATGGAATCTTCAAGCAAATAAGCTATTCTATACAACTGAGTTTTCCATATAAAGATTTCATACATATACATATAAGTATCCTATATCATTACGTATTTTGGATAAGAATCTCCCTAATTATATTTTTCTTAGCCTTCTTAAATACACTATAATAAACACAGTCAAACTTTTAAAAAAAAGTATTACTATTTTTTTCTTGAGATGGAGTTTCACTCTTGTTGTCCATGCTGGAATGCAATGGTGCAATCTCAGCTCACTGCAACGTCCACCTCCTGAGTTCGAGTGATTCTCCTGCCTCAGCCTCCTGAGTATTGGGATTACAGGTGCCCACCACCACACCTGGCTACTTTTTTGTAGTTTTAGTATAGACAGAGTTTCACCATGTTGGCCAGGCTAGTCTCAAACTCCTGACCTCAGGTGATCTACTCACCTCAGCCTCCCAAAGTGCTGCGGTTATAGTGAGCCACCACACCCAGTCTACAAAAATTATTATTATTTTTTTTTACTTTTTTGAGACAGGGCCTTGCTCTATTGTCCAGGCTGGACTGCAGTGGTGCAATTACAGCTCACTGTACCTCCAACTTCCAAGCAATCCTCCTACCTCAGCCTCCCAAGTAGCTGGGCTATAGGCACGCACCAGCATGCCCAGTTAATTTTTCTATTTTTTGTAGAGATGGGGTTTTGCCATGTTGTCAGGGCTGGTCTTGAACTCCTGTGTGGAAGGATCCACTGCCTCAGCCTCCCAAAATGTTGGGATTATAGGTGTGAGCCACCAACCCCAGCTACCATATTTAAAATGTTTTGATAATTCAAGTCATCAATGTGAATATCAGTTATTATACCTATAGGTCTACTGAACCATGAAAGTGACCTGGTTTCATTCAAATACCCTAATATTGTTGTTCTTTCCAATTACCTGTTTTAATTGTTACTTTTCTGTCTCTATTTTTATTGTCAACTCATAATTTCTCACGGCTCTGAGGATACTTGTCTATACTATGCCCTGTGCTTGCCCTTAATTGGTGGTGGTACTGTTTATAAGTGATGATGATGATAGCCACAACTGTTATGCCAGGCATTGTGGCAGGCAGTGTAATACACACACACACACACACACACACACACACACACTACACACACACACACACACACACACATATATACACACATATATATATACAAATATATATATATATATATATATATATCCATAAACTCTGGATCTTACTTAATCTTCACAAGAATCCTATTAGTAAGATAATTTGACCCTTGTTTTATAGATGAAGCAAATGATACTTACAGAACTTAAGTAATACACCTATAGTCAGGTAGCCAGTAACAACTAGAATTTGAATTTAGTTTATTTCATTCCAAAATCCTTATGTCTCGAATGTGCTTTTTGCTTAAAATCAGATACTCAATTTAACTGGAATTTTATAAAATAAGTATAAATAAATCCTGAGAATTTTCACTAAACATGGTAGACTAAACACATTTGCTTTAGGAGATTTCTCCAAAACCCATTTCAAATGATAAAAAAGGAATTTTTAAAAGTATGAAGGTATGACCTTTTAAGAAAAAAAAAATGGCAGAAGAGAGAATAGTGGATAAGATGTAAAACAGAAAAGCTGGAGCTAAGAGCCTTCTCCTAAGTGAAAAGTTACAAAAATGTGGCCCGTTTGTGCCCCAGGGGCCAGGGCAGTGGTGGCAGAGGTGCAGAGTACAAGAAAACGCTGGAGACTTGTCACACAGAAGCCTGTTCAAGAAGCATTGTGGCCCTAGTTCTGCTCTCCCAGCATACCAAGCCAGAGAAATTCCTCTCCTCCATTCTAGCTGAAGATGGGAAATAGGTAGAAAGGTTGAAATGTGAATCTCTAGACTACGCTATAGTATCCCTCAAGTGATACAAGTGTGAGAATGATACAAGTATGGGGAGAGGCGCCCACACTAAAAATAGGAATTAAGTGAAAGTCTAAATGCTGAACAGAAAGATACCTTCCCTCTAATCCCCTTACTAAGCTCCCAGAATTCTGACTGCCAGTCTCATAACCCTGAAGCAAGAGGTTGGAGAATTCTCAGAAGAAACTAATTGGTCTAAGAAAAAAGACCCAGGGAAACTGATATTTGTTGGTCCCTGCCCACTTACTCTTGTTAAGGTTTACTAAGTAACAAGCCACACCCACATGCATAGGCCTTCCAGGCTCTTTCTTAAAGCCTCATTTCAAACATAAAGGGACAGCCAAGCATCACGAGACACTTGATGACAACCTCTAATGTGGAAGTCCAAGATTAAAATACATTAAAAAAAATTAAAAGGAGCTTTAAAAAAAGAACTATAACAAAGAGTGGACTAAAACTCCAAAATTTTTTAAAGCATAATTCTTGAAGAGAGAAGGAAAGATATTATATTTATGAAACAAGAATAGGGTGCTATAACAGAAATAAAGACTAAAATGAGGCTTTTAGAAATTCAAAATGTGGCTGAATATATTTAAAAATTTAAAAATTGGATGGAGAATTTAGCATATGAAATAAATTTCTCAGAAAGCAGAATAGACAGAGAAAATAGAAGATAAAAAGCAAAATCAGAGGACTAGTTTATTTTTAAAAACTGAAAAGATATCGAGGGAAGAAATCATCAGTAATGAGGGTCACGAGTTTCCAGAACAAAGGGGTACACTGGGTGTAGCACATCAAATGAAGACATGCACTCTAAGGCACATCATTGTTGGTATTTCAGAATACTGAGGATGAAAAGAAAAAAAAATTAAATCATATATGAAGGATCAGGAATCCAAATGGCATCACACTTTTCAATAGCAACACCAAATGCTAAAAGACACTAGAAAAAATGCCTATAAATTTCTGAAGGAAAATCTTCCAATATAGGATTCTATAAACCAGCCAAACAATCAATTAAATAGGCTGAAGACATTTTCAGATATGCAAGATTTCAAAGTTTACCTTTCATAAGCCCACATCTCAGAGGGTGGCAACAAAATAAAGGAAAACACAGAGAAAGAGAAAGAAATAAGGTCAAGAACTATGGGCTGTAACACATGAAAGAGATAAATTGCTAATATGAAACAGAAGTTAGTTTTAAGGTGACAGCTGTGCAGAAGGCCTAGAGAAGAACCAGTACATGAAGACAGGGGGCTCCAGGAGGAATGGTTCCAAGGGGAGATGAAAGAAACTACCTTTTATGTCCAAATATCTTGAGAAGTTTTATAATTTTTTGGAAAATTTGAGTATGAATTAATGACAGACAAGAAGAAAACTAAGCAAGTGAAAAAGTGAGGCAGTGAATGCCAGGAAAAACAAAGTTGCATGAGAAAGAAGCAATTCTCATAGCACACTGCATGGCTCACCTGCGACTATCTCACCATCATAGTATAAACATCAAGTCATAATTCAACTAAAAATATGTGAAGGATGTGGAACAGAAAAGGAGGGGATGAGGCAGAATTGTAAGAGATCATCAAATTGTCACCTTGCATTATTGAAGACAACTGACAACTGATCTAAAAGTAGACCCTTCAAAAACATGAGTTTGAACTGTGAGGGTCCATTTCTATGAGGATTATTTTTAATAAATACAGTTGGTCCTCCATATCTGTGGGTTCCACGTCCTCAAGCAAACACATATGAAAAATACAGTATTCGCAGGATGCAAAAACTGTGGATACAGAGGGCTGAGTTTTCACATTTGCAGCTTTCACAGGTCCAACTAATATTTCCACAAAAATATGGAGGGGACTGTGGAGGGTGGGTCTTGGAACCAATGCCCAGCAGATACAGAAGGACAACTGTGCATAGTTAGATACTGAAAGAAAGCTACAATAGTTTAAAGTAGTTTCTTCTAGGAAACAGAAATCAAGAGCAGGTAGGGAGAGGGTAGGAAACTACTGCTCTTCATCATAAGCTTTAGAATACCATCTAAATTTGTGATATACACATACATGTATATATAGTATATAATCAATATATAACATATTAATACATAAAACATAAATATTATGTCTAATACGACAGGCTACTTACAAACTGTATTAGCTTTACTTGTAATAAACCCTTCCTGACATACTATAAGTATGACACAATATACTTCCTGACCTATACCTTTACTGGTCTTCAGTCATACACAGAACACAGAACATATGAGCCAATACCTACATCACTTTCCTTGAAGAGTCTACTGAGGAAGACAGCAGTTTACCAAATAAAAATAATGAATCAGTAAGCATATTCATTAGTCTCTACCAAGACCTACTGTGATGCACTTCATAAACAAGAAATAACCTCACAGGTGTTCAATTTAGTAACTGATATTTTTCAGTAAACAAAATACGTAATAAAGAAAATATTTTATACATATTTTAAAAGTACATCTTTAAGTGTTTGTGACATTTAGAAATGGCAAAATATAGACACATAAGTCACGTAAGTACACATTACAATAAATTAGTCTGAGGGCTGTGTAATGCAGCTTGGCCTGGTTTTCAATTCAGGCTTCTGTCATAGTGATTGTGAAGCTTTCTTTAACAATAGAGCTGCCTGGGCATTTTCCTAAAGATTCTACTTCACTAGATTTGAGGAAGGGCTTGGGAATCTGTGTTTGTTTATCTCAGAGATAATTCTCATGTGCAGGCAGGGTTAAGGACCCTCTCTTTTAGAATAGTAGTATGTTAAAAATCTGAATAAATATTGAGAATATAACCATAAACATCCAATTACCATCACATACTTTTTTACTTACACTGTTAGGAACGATGTTATTACTGCCTTGTCTGTGAGGGTCCATCCTGACTCCTGCAGGAATTGAGAAAGGTTCAGACTGATATGCTCTTAATTAGCGTCAATAAAATATAATTAAATATTTTTAGTTACATATTAAAGGTTTAAAAAGTAGTATCTTTACCAAAGGTTCTATGTTTTCTTACTAATTTGCCTGAATTGACTGAAATCCTCTCTGGAAAATGCAGAAAATTTGTGTTTCCTTTTACTTTCCAAGTGCCTATTTAGTTAAAAATACTTTTGAAAAAAGCTGAGATATTTATGAAAGCAAATTAAAGCCATCTGCTGAAGTCAAGTAATATGTCATATTAGAAAAGTACATAAAAATGAACTGCAAGCTTGGTATGGTGGCTCATGCCTATAATCCCAGCACTTTGGGAGGCTTAGGTGGGCAGATCAAAAGCTCAGGAGTTCAAGACCAGCCTGGCCAATATGGTATAACACTATACTAAAAATACAAAAAAATTAGCTGGGCGTCATGGCACACGCCTGTAATCCCAGTTACTTGGGAGGCTGAGGCAGAGAATTGCTTGAACCCAGGAGGTGGAGGTTGCAGTGAGCCAAGACTGCACCACTGTACTCTAGTCTGGGTGACAGAGTGAAGCTCTGTCTCAAAAAAAAAAAAAAAAAAAAGAACTGCAGAAAACACAATCTATTCTACATGTTTATGTGTTCTACTACATCATAATGGCAAGACAGCCAAGTTTCAAAACTGAAATGTAATGTATTTAAAATTACCAGGCACAGACCTACTATCATAAAATTTCTTAAATCAAATCTAATCACAGACTTTTCTGCAGAATATATACTGCAGTGTGTGTGTGTGTGTGTGTGTGTGTGTGTGTGTGTGTGTGTATTTATTTTTTTTTGAGACAGAGTCTCACCTGTTGCCCAGGCTGGAGTGCAGTGTCATGATCTCAGCTCACTGCAACCTCCATCTCCTGGGCCTCCTGAGTTCAAGCAATTCTTCTGCTTCAGCCTCCTGAGTAGCTGGGATTACAGGCATGTGCCACCATACCCGGCTAATTTTTATATTTTTAGGAGAGGCAGGGTTACACCATGTTGGCCAGGCCAGTCTAAAACTCCTGGCCTCAGGTGATCCACCTGCCTCAGTCTCCCAAAGTGCTGGGATCACAGGTGTGAGCCACTGTGCCTGGCCTGTAGTATATATTTTTAAAAGCATGTGAGCATACATACTTTAAGCATGAAAATCATGTTACCTTGCAAATTCGGTGCTGCTGAAGAATCTGATGATGCAGTTTGGTATGGCAAGTCTGTACTCAACTGCAGAAGATAGCCCTCAACCGTAGATACTTCATCCCACTTGACATGAAAGGAGTTGGTAGTGGCTTTGATTAGCTGTACTTGAGATGGTGCCGGTGGTTTCTCTAAAGAACAAAAATGTTATTATACATTTAAGTTTCCAGTGTATAAATGGTATGCTGATATAGTCTGTGTGGACTAGAGCTTTGAAAACATTGGCAATGAACATTTCATCTGCTTATCAAGACAGGGAAAATTTACTAACATAAACACAGCTATAGACGGTCAAATGAAAATAGTTTGGGGTTCTCATTCTATTTATTTATTTATTTATTTAATTTCTTTGACAAATTAATCTATAAACGAAATGATCCAGTACTAAACTAACAAACTATCTGAGTCATCAGATTTGAAAATGTGTTTAATCCTAGCAGGACTTTTTTTGTGGGGGCAGGGGGCTGAGAGGAAGCAAGAGGAGCCAAGTATTAAAGCTACATTATTTTATCTTCCTTAGAAGTTCTAATATTTTTTAATTTTATGAGCCAATTTTGTGCCAACAGCATACATGTTAGAAATTCTGCTAATGTTAGCAAAGATAACTTGGACATGATATTTTACTAAAGCATAACTTCTCTGAAGTTAATAACCCCTTATCAAGACTTGTACTACTGACTGGGCATGGTGGTTCATGCCTGTAATCCCAGCACTTTGGGAGGCCAAAGCAGGCAGATCACCTGAGGTCAGGAGTTTGAGAACAGCCTGGCCAACATGGTGAAACCCCATCTCTACTAAAAATATGAAAATTAGCTGGGTGTGGTGGCTGCTGCCTGTAATCCCAGCTACTCTGGAGGCCAAGGTAGGAGAATCACTTGAACCTGGGAGGCAGAGATTGCAGTGAGCTGAGATCACACCACTGCATTCCAGCCTGGACAGCAGAGCAAGACTCTGTCTCAAAATAAAACACTTCTACTACCAAAACATGTAAGTGCCCTGATATAAAATGTCACCATTTCCAAAACAAATACAATCATATCATAGACTCTTATAGCTGAAAAAAGGGATCTAAAATTATTTCCACAACATCCTTGTCTTCTTTGTATACCTACCATAACAGGAAATTCACAACTCAGAGGCAGTACATTCCATTTTTCTACAGTGACATAAGATAATGTATTCTAGTGAATTTAAATCTCTCACTAGGGCTGGGCATGGTGGCTCACACCTGTAATCCCAGCCCTTTGGGAGGCTAAGGTGGGCGGATTACTTGAGGTCAGGAGTTTGAGACCAGCCTGGCCAACAAGGTGAAACCCTGTCTCTACTAAAAATACAAAAATTAGCCGGGCATGGTGGCACATGCCTGTAATCCCAGCTACTTGGGAGGCTGAAGCAAGAGAATCACTTGAATGCCCCCAGGAGGTGGAGGGTGGGGTGAGCCAAGTTCACATCATGGCACTCCAACCTGGGTAACAGAGCAAGACTCCATCTCACAAAAAAAAAAAAAAAAAAATCTCTAACTAGGTGTCAAGAAACTGTGGCCCACCAGATTCAGCCTGTGCCTGTTTTTGTAAATAAAATTGTATTGAGACACAGCTAAGCTCATTTGTTTATGTATTGTCTGTGGCTGCTTTCATGTTACAACAGCAGAGTCGTTACAACAGAGACTAGACCTACAAAATCTAAAATATTTACAATCTTGTCCTTTACAGAAAAAAATTTGATGACCCTGTTTTATAGGATAATAAAGCCTAAATCCTTCAGCTATTCCCATGTAAATTCCTCCATGATCTTATTCACAATCCAGTTTGTTTCTCACAGTAAGGCAATCCAGATTTGAGCAAAAATAGACAAGAAGTCAAGAAGGTACAGTCCATATAATAGAATTTACATGAAAAGAGATTAGAGAATACAGAAAGGGTGCATGCAAATCAACGTAATAAAGAAAATTCCCCAGAACTGCAGAACATGAGTCTTTCGACTAAAAGGGCCCTCTGAGTACTCAACACAATGGATCAGACACACAAGAAAGCACATTATTATGAAATTTTAAGACAGTGCTGATAAAGAGAAATATAAAAGTTTCCAGAGAAAGGGGAGGGAAAAAGGTCATATTCGAAAGGACCAAAAATCAGCAGTGGTTTGGATTTCTCAACCAAAATACTGGAAGCCTGAACACAATAGAACAATGCAATGCTTCCAAAAGTCTGAAGGATAAGGATTTATAATGTAGAATCCTATTTCCATCCAAACTGCCATTTAAGTGGGAAGGAAGATTCAACATATTTTCAAACAATGCAAGATCTCAAAATAAATGTATCATCTATGCACCCTTTTCCTGGGATTTGTTCCATGAAAAATGAAGAAGTAAACTAAGAAAAGGAAATGTATGGGATCCTGGAAACAAGGAATCTGGCAGAGGTGTGAAACAAAAGATAGCTCCAGGAAGATGATGGAGACTCCAGGATGATGGCTGTGCTTGATTTGTAGAGGGCAACCACCCCAGATTGGAGCAGGTGAGCTTTCTTCCAATTTGATAGAATATCAATGCATCTAACTATAATGAGAGAAGATTTAAACAAACAACAAAAGGTATGGACTGAATTAATGCTAAATATATACAAATCTAAAATAAAAACAATAAAACTGAAAATTACTACATAGCAAATAAAAACTGTGCAAGAGGGGCTCAACTGTGAAGAATGCTTATATAGTCATAATATAAAACACTGAATAGTCATCTAGCAAAATTATGGCATAACCATATTGAAAGAATGGTGGATAGGAAAGGTGTATGGGAGAAAGAGATGAGGAATGGTGGGAGAAAGAGATAAATCCTTAACTTCCACAGCAGAAAGTGAGCACATTATTGCCTAAATGAAAAATAAAATACACCAAAGTAACAATATATGCATGTGATATAGAGATAGGGAATTAAATACCTAAAGAATCTTTTAACAGAGTTGAGAACAAATAAATGTTTGTAGAGCAAGTAAAATAAGGAAAGGTGCGAGCAAAGAACTGCGATTTTTCACAGAAAGCCTCATGGAATTCTATTACTCATTTACATGCTATCAAATGCACAGTTTAACTGAAAGTGAAAAAAAGACAAGATGAGCCCCTTCTTCCGTCAAAACGGATACTACCTTATCAAGAGGAAAAACAAAACCTGTATTTTGCCCCTATGATAACGGCCATGATTACTTTCAGAAGAATACTGGCATCTAAAGCTCATTATGAAAAGGTTCAGGCTATTAAAATCCTTTTTTTTTTTTTTTTTAACTTTTTTAAGTCACAGATCCCTTAGAGAATCTTCTCAAACTGATATAATCCCTACAGAGAAAAATTCAGTCATACACACTTTTTTCATCCAATTTCAGAGACTGAAGCTTATCCTTAGACTTTAGTTAATAATTTCCAATTTCAAAGGTGAACCAGTAAGTTGGATTTTCTGTATTTCTTTCCTGCTTCCTAGTACATGTGTATTCTATAGAAAGCATTTACTCTATTAATTCATTATTTTTTCAACTACCTTAATTTTAAACTTTTTACATTACAAAAACAATACATGCTACTGTAGAAAATACAGACAATAAGAGAAAAGCTTTGAAGAAAATGTACAATCTCAGCTCTCAGATAATGCTTTGGTGTGTATCCTTCCAAGTTTTCTATTTATAATTTTGAAAAAACTGGAGTCATTATATGCTTTATAATCTGTTTTTCTCGTATAACATCAGGTATTACATCTCCAGATCTAATTTCTCTAATGGCCACTAGAGTCATCTATTTATTCAAATGCCTACTTGATCTTATTTCAAACTTAGCACAGTCTAAATGGAACTCTTCTCTCCACAATGCTGTTTTCTCTCAGTCTTCCCTATCTCAGTATAATTCAAGCTAAAAATTCATCCTTCATTCTTCCCTTTCTGTCACTTGCCATACAAATTATCAGCCAGTTCTGTCAACAAGAACTCCAAAATATATCCTTAATTTATCCAGTCCTCCCTGCCTCCATTGTCACCAGTAGAGTCGGAAACACTTTTTTGACTACTGCAAGAGCTTTCTAACTTGTCTTGCAGTGTGCACCTACAATTTATTTTCCATACAACTGCCAGTGACCATTCCAAAATGTACATCAGACTGTGTCACATCTCTCCTTCAAACTTACACATAACTTACCACTGTACTTTAAAAATAACTTAGAAATTTTATCACCACATTCAAGACCTTATGTCCTGTGGTCATCTCTGTAACCTCCATTCCTACACTTTCCTCTTTGTTTAAATGCTGAGAATATAGCAGTGAACAAGACTGATAGTGCCCCTGCTCTCACAAAGAACTTACCTTCTGAGAGGGTACGATGGCAAGGAGATAATGAGCAAATAATGAAAAGATGAACAAAATCAGTTCGGTTTCT
>CAUYQU010034630.1:0-11113 GCA_963574635.1 Cheracebus regulus | reverse complement strand
ACTTTATTTATTTATTTATTTATTTATTATTGTACTTTAGGTTCTGGGGTACATGTGCAGATCATCCAGTATTGTTGCATAGGTACATACCTGGCAATGTTGTTTGCTGTGTCCATCCCCCTGTCACCTACATCTGGCATTTCTCCCCATGTTATCCCTCCCCGACCTCCCCACGGTCCTGCTGTGCCTCCCTTAGCCCCCCACAACAGACCCCAATGTGTGATGCTCCCCTCCCTATGCCCATGTGTTCTCATTGTTCAACACCCGCCTATGAGTGAGAACATGTGGTGTGGTGTTTGATTTTCTGTTCTTGTGTCAGTTTGCTGAGAATTATGGTTTTCAGATTCATCCATGTCCCTACAAAGAACATGAACTGATCATTTTTTATGGCTGCATAGTATTCCATGGTGTATATGTGCCACATTTTCCTTGTCCAGTCTATCATTGATGGGCATTTGAGTTGGGTCCAGGTCTTTGCTATTGTAAACAGTGCTGGTATGAACATACATGCACATGTGTCTTTATAGTGGAACAATTTATAATCCTTTGGGTATATACCCAGTAATGAAATTGCTGGGTCAAACGGAATTTCTATTTCTAGATCCTTGAGGAAGTGCCACACTGCCTTCCACAATTGTTGAACTAGTTTACACTCCCATCAACAGTGTAAAAGTGTTCCTATTTCTCCACATCCTCTCAAGCATCTGTTGTCTCCAGATTTTTTAATGATTGCTAGTCTAACTGGCATGAGGTGGTATCACAATGTGGTTTTGATTTGCATTTCTCTAATAATCAGTGATGATTAGCATTTTTTCATATGTTTGTTGGCCTCATATATGTCTTCTTTTGAAAAATGTCTGTTCATATCCTTCACCCACTTTTGGATGGGTTTGTTTGTTTTTTTCTTGTCAATCTTGGTTTAGTTCTTTGTAGATTATGGATATTAGCCCTTTGTCAGATGAGTATATCGCAAAAATTTTTTCCCATTCTGTTGGTTGCTGGTTCACTCTAATGACTGTTTCTTTTGTGAGAAGAAGCTCTGGAGTTTAATTAGGTTCCATTTGTCTATTTTGGCTTTTGTTGTCAATGCTTTTGGTGTTTTAGTTATGAAGTCCTTGCCTATACCTATAGCTTACGAACCAAAAAATGTCCAGGTCCAGAAGTGTTCACAGCTGAATTCTATCAGATGTACAAAGAGGAGCTGGTACCATTCCTTCTGAAACCATTCCAAACAATACAAAAAGAGGGAATCCTTCCCAAATCATTTTATGAGACCAACATCATCCTGATACCAAAACTCAGCAGAGACTCAACAAAAAAAGGAAACTTCAGGCCAATATCCATGATGAACATAGATGCAAAAATCTTCAATAAAATACTGGTAAACTGATGGCAACAGCACGTCAAAAAGCTTATCCATCACGATCAAGTAGGCTTCATTCCAGGGATGCAATGCTGGTTCAACATACGCAAGTCTATAAACATAATCCACCACATAAACAGAACCAAAGATAAAAACCACATGATTATCTCAATAGATGCAGAGAAAGTTTCTGACAAAATTCAACAGCTCTTTATGCTAAAAACTCTCAATAAACTAGGTATGGAAGGAACATGTCTCAAAACAATAAAAGCTGTTTATGACAAACCTACAGCCAATATCATACTGAATGGGCAAAAACTGGAAGCATTCCCTTTGAAATCTGGCAATAGTCAAGAATGCCCTCTCTCACCACTCCTATTCAATATAGTATTGGAAGTTCTAGCCAGAGCAATTAGGCAAGAAACAATAAATAAAGGGTATTCAATTAGGAAAAGAGGAAGTCAAATCGTCTCTATTTGCAGATGACATGATTGTATATTTAGTAGACCCTTTCATTTGAGCCCAAAATCTCCTGAAACTGATAAGCAACTTCAGCAGTCTCAGGATAAAAAAAATCAATGTGCAGAAATCCCAAGCATTTCTATACACCAGTAACAGACTTAAAGAGAGCCAAATCATAAGCAAATTCCCATTCGCAGTTGCTACAAAGAGAATAAAATACCTAGGAATACAACTAACAAAGGATGCAAGGGACCCCTTCAAGGAGAGCTATTAACCACTGCTTAAGGAAATAAGAGAGGACACAAACAGATGGAAAAACATTCCATGCTCATGGGTAGGAAGAATCAATATCATGAAAATGGCCATACTGCCCAAAGTAATTTATAGATTCAATGCTATCCCCATCAAATTACCAATGACTTTCTTCACAGAACTGGAAAAAACCACCTTAAACTTCACATGTAACCAAAAGAGAGCCTGCATAGCCAAGACAATCCTAAGAAGAAAGAACAACATGGAACATATCATGCTATCTGATTTCAAACTATACTACAAGGCTACAGTAATCAAAACAGCATGGCACTGGTTCCAAAACAGAGATATAGACCAATGGAACAGAACAGAGGCCTCGGAGGCAATGTTACACATCTACAACCATCTGATCTTTGACAAACCTGAGAAAAACAAGCAATGGGGAAAGGATTCCCTGTTTAATAAATGGTGTTGAGAAAACTGGCTATCAGTGTGTAGAAAGAGGAAACTGAACCTCTTCCTGACACTTCCCACCACTCTTTAAATATGTGACTTTGTACAGATAAACTAACCATTCTGACTGTGATATGGAAGCTTCTTGGGGCAGGGATTTCATTTACTTTGTTCTCTGATGTATATTCAGCTCCTAGAAGAATGCCTAGTACAATATATTGAATAACGGATATCTGAATAAATGATAAACCAGGTAATAATCATATTATTTTGTAGAGATGTTGGCCTAGGACCTAATAGGTGCTAAAATATATTCTATATCAATATCATCAGAAATCATTAAGGTAGCTAAATCTACTGGCCTTGATGTAAGTCAGTATACTGTAATATTGGTTGCATTTATTGAGACCCAGTAGTTAATATTATTAACTGCTATGACAGATGAGCACCTCCTTAATACTTTCCATTGTTAAATACAGTTTTCAAGCTCCTTACAAAATATAAGAGTGCTAGTTTTTTTCTCCTTGGCCCTTCCCTGCATCCCATTGCCATCTATTTTTCATCTTTCTGTACCTTGTTCTGGAGCTGACTGTTATGAACTGTATCGCCCTGACACCTGTGCCCTCTGTTAACCTTTAAGTTTGGCCGATGGCATATGGAAATCCAAAAGGACCTGCTATAGCCAGAGCTCCTGTCAAGCAGCTCTCTTCCCCATTTCCACCTCTGCAGAATTTGGCAACTATTCACTCCTCTTATTGCTTTAGAACTAGGACTGGTAACAGTTTCCTGTTGGCACTGGTCACCGAGTCATTCATCATATAGACTAGTTCCCTAACCTCACCAACATCTCTGTACATGTTCCCTTCATGTTATGTTATGTTAATTAAACCTTTTAGAGTGTGTCATTTGTTTTCTGCTGGACTTGATGAACAATAAACAATGTCATTGTCCTTCACTTAAAGAACTAGCTGTGCATCATCCTGGGCACTGAATGGGAGATGTTGAGCACATTTCCCCTTCCTTACATTGTCTAAGCTAATACAGCCTTGTGAGTGGTAGAAATTACAACAGCACTGTGCGTTAGCAGACCCTGGAAATGACCACCTTTTAAATATGAGAACACATAGATTTTGCAGGAGCAGTCAAGAGTGTGTGGGCGGAATAAGGGGAAGGGGGAAATAGTTAATGGTTGGTTAGTTCTCTACTCACAAAGGGGTGAGGGAGTCATCACCTATCATCTTTGCTGACACCTCTCTTTTTTGCAACTTGGAAATCACTAAACCATGAAGAAAACTGAAAATATATATTTGTGGGATATGCAGACATATGTTCATTTGTTCTTCATTCAGGGGAGTATTTGGGCTAGTCACATCCTAAATAGTCCCGATGACATCTTCTATCTATGTCTGTGTTTATAATGTTATATTAATGCATTGCTTTAGGATATTTAAAACATTATTTTATATATGAGTAATGACTATTTTGGAGGTGATTTAGAAGTGAATTGTCTTTTTCATTTTCAATTATAAAATACTTCAGGTCAATAATTATGATTAGGCTATTTTATATTTGTTAAAACATACTGGAGTGATGGAATCTTTTTGTATGTTAAATTCCCTTCCAAGTTCACATCAGATATTTTCTGCATTAGCTGGTCCATATTCAAATACATGTCACAGCTCCAGGTTTAGATTTGAAGGCATATTCCATTTCAAATGCTGGACAAATATTACTAGAAATTTTTAAGTAAAGGCATTTTAGCTGCAAGGAGTAGCAGAGACAAACTACATGGACAGTTGACAGAAAAATGTTTGAAAGAAATAATATTCTAGAAAAAGAAGACATTCAAAATTTGAAGGAAATCAGTGGAATTAAAGTCAATGAGATTAACTGGAAATAATTTGTGGACAGACTTGACTGCTGTTCCATATAGTTTCAGATTGTAGTAACAGAGGTAGCCAGCTTTAGCAGAGAAATTGATTAGTAAATGGTGTGGATCAATTACTGCTTATTTCTTTTTGCTACATATATGAAAACCTCAAAGAGATAAACAACCAACCAAGATTATATTAACAATGCCAAGAAATGTGACACTTTATTTTTTAGGCAAGAGGGAGTCATTACATGTTTTTAAGCAAGAGAGTAACATGATCTTTGTTGTACTTTAATATAGAATTATTTGGAATGGTGTGTATGAAGCATTGAATGGAGGATATTCTGGATGGGCAGATCAATTAGGGAATTGTTGCAATGATTCAGGTATGAAGTAATGAGTGCCTGCCTGAAAATATTTAGCAGAACAGATGGAAAAAGGGAAGACTGTGTAAAAGAATTGTGTAAAAAGAAGTGACCAAATATGAACATAGATGCGAGGAAGTAAGTTTGGGGTGAGAAAGGGCCAAAAATATTTCTGGGATATTTTAGCCCCTATGGTGAGAATAATGATGCAATGAAAATAAAGGAAATTGCAAAAGGGAGGTGGGAACATTGGTAAGATAGTGGACTGATTGTAAACCAGCTGCATCTGAGGGGTTGGCAATATATGTTATCAGTGCAACAGTTGGAAGTTTTGATGTGGAATTTGAAAAAGGATTTGGAAGTATAGATGTCAACCTGAGAATTATATACCTAGAAGGATATGTTAAACCATAAGTGCTGTTGAAAGCACCAAAGAAGTGAATAGTATGCAGAAAAAGAATGAGGTAAGAGTGGAAGAAAAATCTTTGGAGAATGCTTATCAGTTGAGGACATGAGGAAAAGCAGGTGCAAAGAGCTTACATTCTATTTTAAGCTTTAAAAGTACTTCCTCATGCATTTCCTAATTGGACCAACAAAATAACCTTGAGAGGGTAGATGGTAGTAATCCTGAGAAAAGAATGCCTAGATGTGTCAAGTGACTTGCCTAGGGTCACCCAGGAAGTGGTAAATAGAATCAAAACAGAAGTCCAGGCCCCTTGGCTCTTCAGTCGAGCACACCACACTGCCTTCACAAGCCAACGTAGCTGAAAGAGGCTCTTCAAATGAGACTTCCTGGGTCCTCAAGAGTCTACAAAGCTGTAAGTCTGAATAAAGAACACCTGAAGAGGGAGGAGAGCCCAAAGAAGCAGAGCTCCATGTAATTTCAGGAAAATTACCTTTAATTACACAGCAAACTTTAACCTCATACTTCATCAGGACATGGGGTTCCCCAGCCAAAATCAGAGCAAAAATCATAGGCTCAAATATTCCTTGATGTTCTTGAGCTGTTTCTAACAGGCATTCACCTTCTCAATAGGATTGAAATGATTCTATAAAAATTTCTTTTATTTTTCTAAAGGAATAGTACACGTTGACCAAAAAAAAAAAAAAAGGTGGTTAGGGGGAACATTTTGTATATCATTTGTATCTTGCGTTGTGCTGTTCTAAAACAGTCTATGGGAGATAGTCTTAAGCCTGAGTGGCAGGATATCAATATTATGTTATTCTAAAGTGGGCATAGCATGAAATCTTAATATTGAAAAGAGTTTGTCTCTTTTAGCATATAACTGACACAACATGGTCTCAATATTGAAACAGAAGGGATCCTTGGATACAGACATCATGCATCCCAAAAGATTTTCAATAGGATAACAAAACATAAACATACATAAAAATATGAGGTCACTTCCCTGGAATGCATAAAATGCATTTTGAGTTTTGCCAAGTGATATGGTTGGGCTTTGTGTCCCCACCCAAATTTCATCTGGAATTGTAATCCCCATAATCCTCTCAAGTCCCAAAAGGGACCTGGTGGGAGGTGATTGGATCATGGAGACAGTTCCTCTATGCTGTTCTCATGACAGTGAGTGAGTTCTCATGAGATCTGATGGTTTTATGAGGCAGCTTTTCCTGCTCTTGCTAATTTTATCTTGCCTGCCGCCATGTAAGACAGGACTGCTTCCTCTTCTGCTGTGATTTTAAGTTTCCTGAGGCCACCCCAGCCATGCAGAACTGTGAGTCAATTTAACTTCTTTATAAGTTACCCTGTCTCGGGTAGTAGCTTTATAGCACTATGAAAATGGACTAATACTCCAGGCTTGCCACATTTCCCTTATTTTGTGCCTGATGCATTCTTAGAATTTAGCTTATCTATACTGATGTGAAAAAAGGCACTCTTGTTGAACTTCTGCTCTAATTTAGAAATTATCATGGAGAGTAACTCTGGATTCCATGGAGACCTAGATTTCAAATATATTCCAATATTCTTAAAAGTTAATAAACTGCTTCCCTTAGTGACATAAAGTGTGTAGAAAAGCTCATTCATTGGAAGGAAGTAGCCAATTAATTATAGAGAAAGATTCCGCAAAGGATCAACTGCATGAATCCAAGCGTCTAACTGTTCCTTAAAGACCTCAAAGCCCTAGGTGAAAGGAATGTATGCTAACATTTCCCAAGAGCCAGGGACAGGGCTAATGTGTTTAAGTATAGTATTGAATTTGATTCTCCAATCAACTTTTAAAAGTAGAAGTTATACTAGAATTTTACACATGGAGACATTAAGGCTCAGAGAAACTGAGTTACAAACCCAATTATAAATAGGGGACTTAGAAATTGATCCCTACAAAGACTACTATCATGCTGTTTCTAAGCAGAATCTTAGATTGGTGATACACAGGGAAAAGTCTGTCTTCTTGACTGACCTCTGTGACAATTATGGTTTGATCAGAGAAGCAGAAAAACTGGGTAGAACACATTACAAGGTGTTTATCATGGGGATTTGAGGTAATGCAGTTGAGGAAGCTGATTTCACAGGCTCTGTGAGGCTGTGTCTGGTGCTGAAGCCTAAAGTTCAGAGGGCAGGTAGTGGGGAAGGGCAGACAGACAAGAGGTGGGGAACTCAAGGTCAATGTGGAACCTACAAGACTGAGCTGGAGCCCATGGGGATGGCCTGGAACTCCTGTTAGTCTCTCATCACCTCCATGATGGGCATTGCTGAGGGAGAAGTTGGTGCCCTTCATCACAGAGCTAAACATGTACCTGACCCTGAAGCAGGAAGTTTAGCAGGAGCATGTAGGGGACTGTGAGCCCAGCTGCTGTGTTCCTTACTCATGACAGTCAGCAAGAAGGGATGCTAGGAAGCCATACACAGACCTTCTGAGGAAAAAGACACATAGCTGCTCCTCCACCTGGACTTTCCAACTCTCAGGCAAAATGTTTCCCATGGCCCAGGCCAACATGGAACCATGGAGCTCAGGGCCTTCTGGAAAAAGATGATAAACTAGTCTGTGTCCTATATTTCTTGTCCCTTCTCCCTTACTCATAAATACATTTTAGAATGCAAGTAAGAGTAGAGTACAAAGTAAATAAGTTGCAGTTATTTGGTAGTTCAGCTGTTACTATTATTAAAATATGACATTCCATGGTGGCCTAGCCTTCCCATCTAGATTAATCTGCATGCTGTCACTGAACAATGTGAATATACTATATAGCTTTATTATTCAGATTCCCACCCTAATAAATGTATCTTTCCCTCCCTAAAAAATGTCATACTAATATTAGGCTTTTATAAACAAGGAAATACAAAACAACTATAAAAGAAACAGAACTGAATGAAAAATCCAGGGAATTCCAGTAGGACAGATTTTATTCAGTTGATCTTCTTTAGATTCAATTGACTATCATAGAGCTATGTCTATTCTTTTGTCTACTTTGAAGTTTTTCAATTTTTGCTTAAACGAAGTGTTGCTCTGAGCATTCTGTGTAGTTTCTCTTGGGAAACTGTATAGGAGTAGTCATGCTAAGTAATAGAATATGCCAAGTTTTAACTTTGTAAGATGTGTCAAATTGTTTTTCAAAGTGGATATAACAATTTTCACCCCCACCAACAAAGCATATTGGATTTCCTTAGTTTACATTCTGTATAATATTTAAAATCGTCAGGCTTCCAAATTTTTGTCATTTGAATGAATATAAAATAATATGTCATTGTGGTATTTGAGTACTAATGAGATTGAACATATCTTTATATATTCATATTGGCCTTACATAGCTGTTATTTATTCATGTCTTTTGCCCATTTTTGTATTGGGTAGACAGTACTTTTCTTATTGAAAAGTATGAATTAGATATTCTTGAAACAATTCTTGATTAACATGTTGCAAATCACTTCTTCCAAGTTATGATTGTATTTTAACTTTCATGTTTCAATGAAGTTATGTTTAATTAAATCATACTTATTAATCTTTTTTTATAGTTAATACTTTTGTCTTTTTCAAAAATTATTTCCTACTCCACAGTAAGAAATTTTTCTCTAAAATTTGTTTTACATCGAACCTCTAAATTCTTAATCCATCAGGAAGTCATCTTTATGTATAATTTTAGAAAAATAAACGTGTCAACAATGTTTCAGCTTTGTTGGTTAGAAGTTTTTTTTTCCCCCCCAGGAATCTGTCTTGCCATCTTTTTCATGTTTATGCATAGTTCCGTGGGGTTCTGTTCTTTTCTTTTTATTGTACTTTAAGTTCTGGGGTACATGTGCAGATCATGCAGGATTGTTGTATAGGCACACACATGCAATGGTGCTTTGCTACCTCCACACCTCCGCCCATCACCTACATCAGGCATTTCTCCCAATGTTACCCCTCCCCAACCTCCCCACCTGCCGCTGTCCCTCCTCTAGCCAACCCACAATAGACCCCAGTGTGTGATGTTCCTCTCCCTGCGCCCATGTATTCTCATTGTTCAACACTCGCCTATTAGTGAGAACATGCGGTGTTTGGTTTTCTGTTCTTGTGTCAGTTTGCTGAGAATGATGATTTCCAGATTCATCCATATCCCTACAAAGGACATCAACTCATTGTTTTTATGGCTGCATAGTATTCCATGGTGTGTATGTGCCACATTTTCTTTATCCAGTCTATAATTGATGGACATTTGGGTTGGTTCCAGGTCTTTGCTATTGTAAACAATGCCACAATGAACATATGTGTGCATGTACCTTTATAATAGAATGATTTTTATCCTTTGGATATATACCCAGTAACGGGATTGCTGGGTCAAATGGAATTTCTATTTCTAGATCCTTGAAGAATTGCCACACTGTCTTCCACAATGGTTGAACTAATTTACACTCCCACCAACAGTGTAAAATGTGTTCCTATTTCTCCACATCCTCTCCAGGTTTTTTAATGATTGCCATGCTAACTGGCATGAGATAGTATCTTAATGTGGTTTTGATTTGCATTTCTCTAATGACCAGTGATGTTGACCATTTTTTCATATGTTTGTTGGCCTCATAAATGTCTTCTTTTGAAAAGTGTCCATTATTATCCTTCACCCACTTTTGAATGGGTTTGTTTGTTTTTTTTTTTCTTGTAAATCTGCTTTAGTTTTTTTGTAGATTCTAGATATTAGCCCTTTGTCATATGAGTAGATTGCAAAAAATTTTTCCCATTCTGTTGGTTGCTGGTTCACTCTAATAATTGTTTCTTTTGCTGTGAAGAAACTCTTAAATTTAAATAGATCCCATTTGTCTATTTTGGCTTTTGTTGCCATTGCTTTTGGTGTTTTAGTCATGAAGTCCTTAACTATGCTTATGTCCTGAATGTATTGTCTAGGTTTTCTTCTAGGGTTTTTATGGTGTTAGGTCTTATGTTTAAATATTTAATCTGTCTGGAGTTAATTTTTGTATAAAGTGTAAGGAAGGGGTCCAGTTTCTGCTTTCTGCATATGGCTAGCCAGTTATTCCCAACATCATTTATTAAATAGGGAATCTTTTCCTCCTTGCTGGTTTTTGTCAGGTTTGTCAAAGATCAGATGGTTGTAGATGTGTGGTGTTGCTTTTGAGGTCTCTGTTTTGTTCCGTTGGTCTACACCTCTGTTTTGGTACCCATACCATGCTGTTTTGATTACTGTAGCCTTGTAGTATAGTTTGAAGTCAGGTAGTGTGATGCCTCCAGCTTTGTTCTTTTTGCTTAGGATTGTCTTGGCTATGCAGGCTCTCTTTTGCTTCCATATGAAGTCTAAAATGTATTTTTACAGTTCTGTGAAGAAAGTCAATGGTTGCTTGAAGGGGATAGTGTAGAATCTCTAAATTACTTAGGGCAGTATGGCCATTTTCACGATACTGGTTCTTCATAACTGTGAGCATGGAATGTTTTTCCATCTGTTTCTGTCTTCTCTTATTTCCTTGAACAGTGGTTTGTAGTTCTCCTTGAGGAGGCCCATTAGTTGATGCAGATTCTTCATAGTGTCTATAGTCTTTACAATTTGGTATATTTTTGTAGTGGCTGGTACTGGTTGTTCCTTTTCATGTTTAGTGCTTCTTTCAGGAGCTCTTGTAAGTCAGGTCTGATGGTAATGAAATCTTTCAGCAATTGCTTGTCATTCCCTTATGAAGCTTAGTTTGGCTGGATATGAAATTCTGGGTTGAAAGTTCTTTTCTTTAAGTATGCTGAATATTGGCCACCTCTCTCTTCCGGCTTGTAGGGTTTCTGCTGAGAGATCTACTGTGAGTCTGATGGGCTTCCCTTTGTGGGTGAACTGACCTTTCTCTCTGGTTGCCCTTAGAAATTTTTCCTTCATTTCAACCCTGGTAAATCTGACAATTATGTGCCTTGGGGTTGC
>CAUYQU010034629.1:0-59563 GCA_963574635.1 Cheracebus regulus | reverse complement strand
TAGTGAATAAGTCTCATGAGATCTGACGTTTATATAAAAGTGAGAATTTTCCTGCACAAACTCTCTCTCTCTCTTTGCCTGCTGCCATCCATGTAAGATATGACTTGCTCCTCCTTGCCTTCCACCATGATTGTGAGGCCTCCCTAGCCATATGGAACTGTAAGTCCAATAAACAGCTTTATTTTGTAAACTGCACAGTCTCAGTATGTCTTTATCAGCAGCATAAAAACAAACTAATATAGCTTTCTTCCCATTTTAAAAAAATTTATGATATTTAAAAGGAGGAAATAGATGACCCATGTATTTCATACTATAAAATACAAACCTCTATCACTATAGCTAAATAAATTTATAAATGTCTCTCCCAGTCCTCCCACCAGGTATGACCCCTTATTCATATAACTTTAGGTTATAAAAACAGAACATACATCCATATTTGACTAATACATTTCACAACAGCCTCAGCTTGCAATTTGCTGGTAGATTCAGGTGCTATACATGGTGAAAGATGACTCTCCATTACTCTATAATATTCCTACTACTGTCTTGTGTCTTTTCTCACTCAATAGAAGGTGTAACTCAGTCAAGAACCCTACGAAGAAAGAAAAACACAAAAAGAAAATTTCATCATTTCAAAATGCTTATTAGGATATAAATAATGTTTATTTGGTACCTGGGATAGAAGTCATGTTTTAGAATTTGTTCCAAGTAATAATAATTACTCCTTTTAGAGGGAATTGTTCTCGCCTTTTAATTCCTCTTTCATAAATGAAAATCTGGATATCAGGCAGTCATGTTAGTAGTACCAGGAGTAAATCCATCCCCAAGCCAGCCTGTATTCTCCCTCCTGGGAATTTGCAATTGGTACTGAGAGCCAAAGAATTAATCTCCATGTGATTGGAATTGCATAGGGACTGTGTGGAATACATATGAAAGGCTGAGAGAAACTATTGATGCTTTCCCGTAACTTTTATTCTTGAGGTCTAACTGCATGCTGGTCCCAGAATTCCTATGGCATCTTGAATTTTCATGGCCACTCTTATGCTGTTTTTTGTTAGTTCATTTGTTTGGTTTTTAGCTTTAGTAAATTTGGTAGGTTTTATTTGTTTGGGAACAAATAAGTCTAAATCAAAATGTGGTATTACGGAAAGACAGTTATTTTTTTGTGGGAAATTCTTGTTTGTTCCAACAGGGCCCATCCAGGTGGAAATGTTAATTGGATGGAACAAGAGAATGTGGCTCTAAAAAAAAAAAGAGTTGTTGACATGTAGCCTGAGAGACAGCAAAATTAGAGCTTTTCTTCTCTTCCAAGAGTGGATTGTGCAGACCCTTTGCCTGCGTTAGAAAGGGAACACAACAAAGGTTCTGTCCACTGGATCCCCTGGACTAAGGAAGCATATGTGGTTCCATGGACATCCTTTGTACTTCTGTGATAATTCAGCCTTAAAGTGGTTAGAAGTTACAAGGGAGAATTAAAATGTTTTTAAATTTTATTTATTCAACAAATATGTATGGCATATCTACTATGTTACCAGCACTGTACCAGCACTGGGTATTATTCAGAGGCAATCTGGATTAATTCTGTTCCTACTCTAGTGAAGGAAGATGGACAGTAGTTCTTGCTCTCATGGAGGAGAAGAGAGAGGTAAAAAAAGAAGAAAATTTCATGGTTTTTGGACTATAGAATCCCAAGATGGTTCTGGCTTCAAGTTCAGTGACTGTAGGGATTCAACAAATATTATCCATTGACTTCACCTCTCTGCCTCTATTGTCCTCTGTGTTTTCATGTTGGGGAAACATGACAGCCAAAATAGTCTCACCAGAACCTCTAGATCCTACTAAGAGCCAGTGACCTATGTTAGTCAGGTCCTCTGAAAAGCAGACAGGTAAACATGATTAAACATGCAAAGATTTTATTAGTGAAAATACTTGTGGGAGAAAATGGGAAAGGAACTGGGATAGACAGGTAAGCTGTCAGACCACAGTATAAGTCTGACCTACAGGGAAATAGAAAGGTGGAAGCATTTATAGGCTGTTATGTAATCTACAGAAGATTCCAGGCAGGACCATCAGGGGTCAAGTCAAAGTTGGTTACTGTAAGAGTCCTGTATCTCCCAGGAATGGGTCTGCCTTCATATCTGTGCTGCATGCCAGCATTGGCTGGGAGCAGCGTAGGAAGCATGGCTTTGATGCAGATGTGGTGATGGATTTCAGAGCACAACAACTAGAGATCATAGCCAATTAAGTGCCCTGTTTTGAAGGTCTGTGAGGTGCATTCTCATGGCTGTCACATGGTCCAACAGACAAGAATACAACTTTCTCTCCTACAGGATCAAAACTATTCTAAACACTCACCCTGACATTTGTTTAATAACTTGGATATTTTAGGACACATAATTCATGAATTGAGGTCACAAAAGGACCCAAGACTGGATCCCATAATTGTACTTTGCCGTGTGAATCCATATAGTAGAAAAGAGGTGGATTCTAAGAGATTCTTATAGGCATCAAATACACCATATTTTGTGTGAATTTACGAATATGTGCCAGGGAGCTTGAAAGAACACTAACTCTCTGAAATAGATGATTAAACAAAAATCTTTCAGTGCCTAGCATTCTAAGATATTCATAACCAATTTTTTAGACAAAAAAATTAGCAGATATCCACTAGTATGTATAAGTGTATACACATATAAATTGTATGTATATGTGTGTGTGTGTGTGTGTGTGTGTGTAGTCTTAACAAGATGTTAATAGTGTATTTTACAATGAAAATGTATTAGCTTAAAAAAAGAAAAAAATACATCAACAATAAGTAACTTGAAGATAGTTTTCTAATAAGAAACTTATAAATGAAAAAAGCATTAACAGTTTGATATTAAAGTTGAAATAATGGACTGCATAATTATTCATGAACATATCATTATGTATATTTGCATAAATTGTGACAATCTGTAGTGATATTTAGTATACATATGAATTATTTAGAGGATGTTAACTGAATTTCTCCTTTGGGTGAGGTGATGCTGAGACAATATTCCACAAGTCTCTTGAATTTCTGCAAATCTTGTGAACAGAGGTACTCACAGATTTTGTTCCAGACTAACTTTTCAAGAATGTTGATAGTTAAAGCCTTAGGAAATAGAAACAGTGCCCCCTCTAGAGCAGAAGACAAAAACCAGGTTTGTTTACTTTCCAGTGTAATAAAGAGCTCTTCCTCTGAGGCAAAGATTGGGCAGGTTGGTTGCAGTCCATTTTATACAAATCACTGGTGTTCCCTAAGCATGGAGTTTCTCAGCTATGACACAATCTCCCTTCCTGCAGAGTAGCTCCCTGGGGCTGTGCATTGTTCCTATACAACTTGGGGTGCAATGGGAACTGGCACTAACGGAGCTTACTGAAGTGCAGCAAGTAATAATTAAAGTCCTTTGTCTCTGACTTAGGAATCTTTCTGTCTTAAGCTAGCATCCATGAAGTTGTGGCAGAGTAACTTGTTAGTTTGCAAATTGGATAAAATCTAAGACCTTCACAGTTCTTCTTTCAATAGACAGCAGTACCAATGGCACTCAAGATTCTCTAACTGAAAGGAACTTTTAGATAATCTGGTTTCCAATTCCGTGTTCTCATTTCATAGGTAAAGAAACACACCATAGAGAGGTCAGTAAAATTGTTCAAAAACACTCCACCCAATGGGGTTAAATCACTGTCATTTACTATGCAAAATTTAAAAGTAATAAAAATTTGGTGTGAATTATCTTAGAACACTAGGCACTGAAATATTTTTGTTTAATCATTTGTTTCAGAGAGTTAGTGTTTTCAGGCTCACTCATACATATGCATAAATATTCACAAATTATGGTGTATTTGATGCTTATAAGAATCTTCTGTAGCTGGTGATCTTGTCTATAGGCAACCACAATTGAAAGACATTAGACAGTAACAAATTATGATGGGATGCAGAATTAGCAGGAACTTCTCTCCTATATAAGACACATTGTACTTAGTTCTTCCTTGCCCATAATCTCATAAATTTGTAGGTCATTTTACTAATGCATTCTCATTTTAAATGCTAAATTATCATCCTCTTTGACGCCTCTTTTAGCTTCTCATTCTAGCTGTTCACTAAGACAAGAACTGACAAGGTATTTCATGTGTCCTTGTTTTTCTCTGAGTCAATAAGTGCCAGAGCATTTTCTAACGACAGTCAATGAATGTGGAACTAATTACCTACAACTATACAGACTGCAGCTTATTTGCTATTGAAATCCTGGTTGTGGACTTAGGTTTGTTGATCCTGCTTTTTTTCCCCCCTTAATTACTCCAATTTTATAACTTACTAAATTTTTGCCTTACTAAAAATTTTCAAACATATTCAGGACAAGTTATCAAATCAATGTGAATAAGTAGGACCAAGTCTAGCATTCAAATGTCTGAGCAACTGGGTTTTAAGTTGATTCAGTGTACCAAATTGATTTGAAAGAAGTAGAAGACAAAACAATGCCATGAAGTTACTTACTGCTGCTGTCAAAGCAGAGATTTGGATGAGAAAACAGTTTAGACCAAATATCTGAACATCTTTATGTTTAGTAAGGAAAGCCAATAATATTCTGAGTTGTACATTTATTGAACTTTTCCATGAATTGTCCAGAACTACTACAAAAAGTCACATAGTGTGCAGAATTATCCATTACTTTTCAAATTTGTTCTCACTGTAGGATATATAATATCTATTTTAAAAGAGCGCTTTTACTACTTAAAAAATAACTATTCAAGTGCCTAAAGAATATTTTTTAAAAGTGAACTATGTACTGTCCCCCTAAAATATCTCAATTTCTAAAGGTAGGAATCAGAGCTTACCTTTGGAGGTCACAATGTACAATATAGCTGGAAATGAACACATAAAAGACAGCAATTAAAATAACAATGAAAGCTTTTAGAAATTTTAACAATACCCTTTTAAATAAATCCTGGGTCAAAGAAAAATTCAAAGGCAAAATTTCAGATTATCTAGAAACAATGAACACACTACACACCAAAACCTAGAGCACACATACAAGACTGACACCAGAGAGTAACACTTCAAACGCTTCCATTAGTAAACGAGAAAGTTTGAAATGAAATAGGAACTAAGAATTTAACTTAAGAAGGCAGCAAGGGGGGGAACCCCAAAAAATTACAAAAAAAAAAAAGATTGAATGAAAAAATTAAAATTGGCAAATCTGGTAAATATAAGCGGTAGTTATTTGAGAGAGCCAATAAAATAGACAAACCTTTGGCATGTCTGGCCAGATAGAATGTTAAGCATATGAAATCAATTTCTTTTTTGTTTCTAAGTATGAACTAGTTAGGAAATGTAAAAAAAAAAATTATTAACAAAAGCAAGAAATGCTATAAAATTTCTGGAAATAAACTTGATAGATGAAAGCCCTTAACAGATAAAACCTTAGTGCAACTGAAGGATGCAACAGACTTATATAAAGAGACTGAACATGCTTATTGTCTAACAAAACTATTGTACATTCAATTGTCTTTCAATTATCTGTCAATTAGGTGCAATTCCAATCAAAATCCCAAAAAGCATTTTCTTCTAGCTCTGACAAAATTAATTTTTAAGTATATCCAGAAGACTATATGCAACAGAACTAGATATCAAAATGTACAATAAGACTATGCTTACTAGTTTTCTGTGGCTGTATGACAATTACCACAGATTTAAAACTTAAAGCAACACTCATTTAGTAGTTCACAAGTCTGTCACTCAGAAATCTGACAAGGTGTGGGTGAATTCTCTGCTCAGGATTTTATAAGACTGAAATCAAGGTATTACCTGAACTCTCACGTGGATCTGGATAAAAATCTGCTTCTGGACTAATTCTTGGCATTGGCAGATTTCAGTTCCTTGTGGTTGCAGTACTGAGGTCCATCTTCCTGCTGGCTGTTGGCCAAGACTAGCTCTCAGCTCCTCAAGCCCTTGCCATATGACCCCTTCCATCAGATTCTTCCCATGTTTGAATCTCTCACTCTCTTCTACCACCAGCTGGAGGAAACTCTGATTTTAAAGGGCTTAGTGATTAGGTTAGGCCTACCCAGATCACCCCCCTTTCTTAAAGCCCATTATGCCATATACTATTATCATAGAGGTAAAATTCATCATTGTTAGTTCTGAGGATTAGGATGAGAAATTTTAGGAGTCCTGAAATAATTCTGCTTAAGTTAGTGTAATAAACAGCTTGGTGCTGTTTCAGAATATGTAAGTACAACAGAAGATAAACAGGACCATTTATAGTATGTGGAATACAGTAAAAGCTAAGATAGCTCTTCAATAAAGTATGGGCTAATTAATAGTTTGGGAATATATTTTGGAAAGAAATAACTTTCTGCATCAAATCACATTTCAATTTCTGATGGACTAAAATTTTAAATGTAAAAAAAATGATAAAATTACTAAAGAAAACATGAATATCTTATAAACTTGGAATGAAAAATGCCTGTATAGGAACAGTGTTTGATAAAACTCAGACAAAAGTGATTATTGATTACATAAAAATAAACATTTCTGAACAACAAATGAAGTTAAAATATAAATGACAAATTACAAAAATTGTTTAAACACGCATAACAGTAAAAACATTATGATCTTTAGTATGCATCATCCTTAACAATAAAACCTTATCATCCTTAATATGTAGCTCTTAAAATGAGTAATAAATGGAAAAGAAATCCAACAAGAATGATCAAAGGACATAAAAATAAATTCACAAGAAACAAATGCATGGACAATAAAAATATGAAAATAGTCACTAATAACCAAGTATAAATTGCAAAACAGAACATTTTCATTTTTCAGACTGTCAAAAATTAAAATGATTGGTAACCCTCCATATCTGCAAAGTCGCCAACCACGAATTGCTGATAGGATTGCAGATTGATACAACTTTCCTGAAAGACAATCTAACAATTGATGTTAAAAAGTAAATTGGTTATCCCCTCTGATAACTGCAATTCCATTGCTAGGATTTTAGATAAGGCAAATAAAGATGTACATACACACATGCTCAATGCATGTGCAGAGGGAAAATAGAAACAACATAAATATTCACCATTAGGAAATGGAACACTTCAACTACACACTGAAATTCTATAAACATTAAAAATAGGAAGACCTCTATATATTCACATAGGCAGATACTTACTATCAAATTAAAGAAGGTAGGCCCAAAAAGTACAGGTAGTTTGATTCCACTTTTGCCTTTAAATATAGTATTTTAAAATTCACTACTTAAAAATCTCTAAAACTGCACATGAAACTGACAATCGTGGTTATTTCTGGAAGCAGAATTGTCAAGTGGGTGTGTGTGGTGTGGGGAGCAATAGGGAGAGAGATCCATGACTGGTAGAGTGGGAAGTTGTATATACTTTTCCTATTTGAATTTTTAAAATATACTGATTTTGTAACATAAAATATCTACTTTTTGGGGAAAAAAGGCAAGACGACCCATGTGGTTAATGTATAAAATAAGTTAAAGAGATCAAATTTCTGTCATTTCTAAGTATTCTATCTCTGATACACTAAAGTGATAAAAGTACTTGAAAACCACATTATGTATAGGCAAAGAAAAAAAAAGAATGTATTTATTGAAACAAATGAAAAGGTTAATAATATCACATCAGAGGCAAAGTGATACCATTTGAAACTGTGCTTTTTATTGATTAATTCAAAAGTATCTATTGATGCTTTCATTATACAAAGGATTCAATGCTAAATACTTAGATATAATTAAGGCATAATTCCAGCCCTCAGGAAACATATTTGGTCAAGACAAATTTGATCAAGAGACAAGCTTTACAAATAGGTAAACAGTTTGAAATAATGCAGAGTATTACAAGTAGAAAAATATTTATTAAAGAAAAATAAGAATTAAGGTTATGAAGCATGCACATTTAGCCTCATCTGGAAAACGTTTATGTACAAGGTGGTGGATGAGGTCTTTTATACTGGATAACTTCTTAGTTCTCTGTCAGGTTCTCCACCTGGAATGACACAGCCAGTTTTCCTTCTCCAAGGGTCAAAATGCTGCTCATCCAACAACTACTTTAAACACTAAGCATAAGGCATTAAACATTCATTGTTATTTGTACTTATCATTTACACTTAGTTGTGTAGCTTATAGACAAAACGGTAAGGCCTTAGAGCAGAAACTGCTTAAGTCACCTCTGTATCACTGGTGACTAGTGAGGTGTCTTGCACAGTGAAATAGGTGAATGATAAGAACTGGAGAGAAGGTAAGGGATCTAGGCTAGGCTAGAGGGTTTATATAAGCAAATTCCAAGATAGAAAAGATAAAGCCTAGGTTAGTGCAGCATCTGACAAATGTTTTGAAGAATATACGGTAGATACCATCATTAGTCTTTTTGGGTCAGAAAAGCAAACAAAAAAACAACAAAGTAACTATATTCTAGGAAAGACAAATGGCCAGATCTCACTTTCCAAAACTATTTACATTGTGAAAAAGCAGGAACAAATCTAGTTTCAAGTTAAGCATGCTGCAAAACACAACTGGCAGAAGTATTATTTGAAGCAAAAGTAATGTGTGAGCTTGCTTATTTTGCTAAGCCACAATGTATTTCTCCAGGAATAATATAAATTTGACAACTTTCTTGATGTTTATGGCAAAGGAGTTTAGAATTGTTTCACTAAAAACTAAATTTCTATATTGTCAAACATGACAGTCTACTCAAATTTTAAAATATGAAGGGAATATTTATTGAACATTTTTTGGGTATGCCACTATATTAAATCCTGGTAATATGATATAGCTTATTTCAAACTTTTTTCAACTCATACTTCCTTTAAAATAGCGCTGACCAAAAGAAAGTTAATATAAGCTTTATGTACAATTTTTAAACTTTTTGTAGAAAAATAAACTGAGGAGGGCTAAACTTGTTTTATTTAACCCACTATACGAAATAATATTGATTTTGCCAATATAAAAACTGAGATAGTTCATATTTCTTCATATATCTTCAAAATCTGGTATGTATTTTATACTGGCAGCACATCTCAATTTGGATGAACTACATTTCCAGGGCTCAATACTCACATGAATCTCAACTATAATTGGCCTGCAACCTTCCATTGTCTAGCACATCTACTTGTAGACAACTGTGAACATCTGCCATTCTGCCAATTCTATATCCTATCATTATAAATTCAGATTAAGATATGCCACTAGCAGAATTTATTCATTACCAAATATTAAACTGTGAGACCAGCACTATGTCTGGTACTAAATAAATGACAACACAAACACTGACATGGGAGTTCAACCATTCATCTATTTGCAAATACACAGGTAACAGTGAGTGGACAATCCTCCCTTTTTTTTTCATATCACTTAACATAATTATTAATTTTCTTACTTATTGTGTGTACATGCACAACTGTTCTCTTATGATATGCCACAAGGGAAGGAACTACATCTATCTTGTTTGCCATTAGATCCCTGGGCCGTAGAAGAATGTGTTATACAAAGTAGATGGTCAAGTGTGTGGAAAATGAATAAATACGGCCATGCATTGATTATCATCTTCAACCAGCTTGTCATTTCATTACTCTTTGTCAATTAGTCAAAAGACATTCCATAATTTCTCAATGAAAGCAGTGAACAGAACAACTGTTTTCTCTTCAGCACAATATCTTACAGCCAACAAATGGGACTTAATTAAACTAAACAGCTTCTCCACAGCAAAAGAAACTATCATCAGAATGAACAGGCAACCATCAAATGGAGAAAACTTTTGCAATCTATCCATCTGACAAAGGGCCAATATCCAGAATCTATAACAAACTTAAACAAATTTACAAGAAAAAAAAAAACAAACAACTCCATTAAAAAGTGGGCGAGGGATACGAAAACACACTTCTCAAAAGAAGATATGTATGCGGCCAACAAACATATGAAAAAAAGCTCATCATCACTGGTCATTAGAGAAATGCAAATCAAAACCACAATAAGATATCATTTCATGCCAGTTAGAATGGGGATCATTAAAAAGTCAGGAAACAAGATGCTGGAGAGGATGTGGAAAAATAGGAACCACTGTTGGTGGCAGTGTAAATTCGTTCAACCATTGTGGAAGACAATGTGGTGATTCCTCAAGGATCTAGAAATAGAAATACCATTTGACCCAGCAATCCCATTATTGGGTATATACCAAAAAAATTATAAATCATTCTGCTAAAAAGACACATGCAGACATATGTTTATTGCAGCACTGTTAACAATAGCAAAGACTTGGAACCAACTCGAATGCCCATCAATGGTAAATGGATAAATAAAATGTGGCACATATATACCATGGAATACTATGCAGCCATAAAAAAGGATGAGTTCATGTCCTTTGCAGGGACATGGATTAAGCTAGAAATCACCATTCTCAGCAAACTAACACAAGAACAGAAAACCAAACACCACATATTCTTGCTTGTAAGTGGGAGTTGAACAATGAGAAAACATGGACACAGGGAGGGGAAACATCATGCACTGGGGCCTGTCAGGGGTTGGGGGATAGGGGAGGGATAGCATTAGGAGAAATATCTAATGTAGATGATGGGTTGATGGGTGCAGCAAACCACTATGGCACATATACCTATGAAACAAACCTGCATGTTCTGTACAAGTATCTCAGAACTTAAATTATATATATATATACAAGTATCTCAGAACTTAAATTATATAAAATAATCTGAAATTTCTCACTAGTCAGAATCACATTTATCCTGTCTTCATTAGACTCTACTCCAACACACAACGAAATTAGAATGGCTGAGGCACAAATGAACAAGTACAAGAAGACAGTCCTTTCCATCAACCTCTCAGATTTAAAAAAGAAAACAAGGACACACATGCACCTGGAAGAAAAGAATAATGAATAGAATTTACCACCAGGCAGTCAGTACTGGCATGGCTTTTAAGAGTTGTGAAGACTTCAGAAACTTTGGCAAACCATTTTATGTTAAACAATAGAAATACTGTAGAAGCCATGATAAAGGAAAACCTAAAACTAGTTAATGTCCTGAGTTTTTTTAAAAAAGCAATATAAAACAGCATGTAATAAAGTGAAACCTATTAAACACACACACACAATCAAATAATCAAAAACTCTGACTCATTCTTTAGTAATATAATATTGCATTATAAAGTCCTCTTGCTAGTCTTGAGGCTGTAGATACTGTAGAAATAATTTTATGTAGAGTGCAAAACCTGGAAGAATATGAGAGTCGACAGTAAGAGCAGCTTTTTATTTTGTATAAAATGCCACTTTAACAATACTGGTTTTCCTCAAATTAATGTATAGTCTGTTTTATCATTTTAAGCACATCGAGCTGCCTCCAACTTATTTTCTCTTTTGTAAACTACTGGTATGCTTAAGCATTTCATATCACTCAAAACATTTATTCATCAGTTGTATGTATATCGATCTTTTAAAAACTGAATCATATTTAAAATACACTAAAGAAAATTACTTTTCCTTTTTTTTTTTTGGTGAGCATTTCAAAGGTGGGGTAAATTCAGCCTCTTCACTGTGTTTTCTTTTCTTTTTTTTCTTTTTATGGTCACTTTGGTAACCACTAGAGTCACTGCCTTGGAAACTAGGGTCCTGGTCCTGATCTCCCTGGTGCTTTTTATTCTTCTTCTCCTTCTTCTTCTTTTTCTTTGGCTCCTCCTCCCAGAGGTCATTCACATTATTAGTATTCTGCAGGGCTGACTCTTCCATTGGAGTGTCATCTGCAGAATCTGCTAGCTTGGCGGTACCACTATCCACTTCATATGTCTCTGGGTCTTTCTTCTTTTTCTTTTTCTTCTTAGTAGGTTTTTCAGCAGCTTCCTCAGCGCCATTTTCTGTAACTTCTTGAGAAACTTCAGAGTGCTTGAATTGTAAACTATAAATTAATGGTTAAAAAAATTTAACAGAGCAATAAGCAAAAAACAAATAAGAAAATGAGATCAATACATTCTAACAGGCTAAGATTTTCTAAATAATGACAGCAGTACAAGACACATAACCAAGGCATAAATTCCAAATATTCTATCCTGTTATCCCTCAACCCACTAAAATATGTATGGGCTGCTGAATGTTAAATTGAAAAATGTTAAATTTTACATTAAATGTTAAAATCTTTCTTTATGAAGAACTTCTCCCAGACCGTTTCCACACATAAAAATGACATAAAAATCTTGTCAAAACATGTCTTCCAAGTTTTGCGTTGTTTCAGAAGAATTTGATCAATGAACACTAAACATCACAATACTTAGGCGTATTAACCAAACCACTGACATCTCATAGAAAATATGCTCCTGTACATATCAAAGCAATGGAGTTTCCAGTCTATTTTAATCCTGTTTCAAATAGTAGTCTATTGTTTCCTTAGCTGATACTAAGACAGTGGTACTTAAAAACTGTCAATTATTTTACACCACTAAAATAAAACATGGATCAATGAAGTAGTTCTCTCTACTTCAGTTTTACATAGTAGCACTAGGCATGTGTACCTAAGCAATATCAATGACATAACTTTAGAAATTCAGTTTCTCAGTCACACTAGTCAGTCACATTTCAATGCTTAATAGTGAGGCTACTATATTATGCATATATACTATATTTTGGTCATCACAGAAATTGTACAGCTGTTCCAGAACTTCAACCCACACTCGTGTAATTTAAAGGCAAAATCTAGAAAAAATTATTAGCAAAAGCAGCATTCTAAGAGTTGTCTCTCTCCTTCTTCCTTTAAACTTGACTCCCATGGAACCAAGTTCAAGATCAGAGTTTCTTATCAAAATTTCAATACAGAATACAGAAATTAAAATATATGACACAGATGACAATAATAAACACACTCTTTTGTGTGTAAAAACAAAGCAAGCCAATAGCTTCAAGTTTAGAGACAGAATTAAAAAAAGAGTTAACAACAAAATAGAAAACACTCAGCAAAACTTGAGCTATTAGATATTAAAATACAGACCAGCTAGCTAGACAGAGTTTTAGAATATTTATTTGATGCACTGTTACAGATTACTAAAGAATACTGTTTATATTGACTTTATGGTTTGAAATCATGAATATTCCTATAAACAGGTATTTTTAAAGAGGGGTTATGTTCTCTAAATTCAGAATTAAATGTAAATTACTAAGTATCTAATAGTAATTATGTGATGATAAACTAACCTTGTGATATTTAGTTTTCCCCGAATGCAGAATACTCCAGCAGTATCTGAGTCTAAACGAAATACTTCAAATTCCAGTTCATCACCCATGTTTATCTCCATGGTTTGCCACTGCTCAGCTGACAACTGCTCAGGTTTAGGAATGGAGGCATTGAAACAGCCATGTACTAAACAGCCAATGTGGCTAGAAGACACTTTATTAACTATACCCTGGGAAGAAGAAGGAAGAAAGAGCATAACATAAAGAACAAATCCACAAAGTTAAAAGGTGAACCAGAGTCTACAAACCAAATAATCTTCAAGGAGCAAATATCAAATTAATGTCTAATATGGAAAAGGTTTACCTCAATTAAAACTTAACACATCATGTCAAAACATCACTTTAGAATACCATCGGGTTTTGAGAAAGCTCAACTTAATTAAATAAGTAATTGTAAATTAACTGTCTAACTGGGCACATTAACTGTCTAACTGGTTTAACTAACCTGCCCCCATCACTCCATCCAAGAAAAATACCACCTAATCTCCCCACTGCAGGATTCCTTGGGGAGGAGATTATTACTCTTTAGCTACATTGAAACCAAGCAGAAAATACTCTCATATAGCCTATAAAAAGATCTCATATGTGTTTTATAACTGGGATCCATGTTATGTTTCCATAAAGACACCAAATTTCAAACCTTAAAAATGCATTCTTTAATTATTTAATTTAGCATGATGCAAGCATTCCATCAGTTTATCCTTTACATGTAAACATTGACCATGGCTATTTTTGGCTGAATCACAAAAGTATTATTAGAAGCTTTAAAACTAAAATAAAAGTATGTGCTATATGATTTTTAAGATGAGACTTTGAATAAAACTTATTTTTCTTCTCAGGGTCAATATACACAAAGCATATGCATGAGACCTTGCAATATTAAAAAAATCAAATTTTCTGAACTATAGAACTGCAAATAATACTGACTTGTACACAATGCTGTTTAAAATTAGCAACCTTTTACACATGTGACAGAATAAAATTTCCCTATTTGTCATGATCAGAAGTCTTAGTGTTCCCATTGGTAGTTTCCAGATGTCTACATAAACTGGTACATCCTTAAAATAAAAGATTATTCAGTAATAAAGATAAATAGTTTCTCACCATAAGAAGACATGGAGGAACCTTAAATGCATATTGCTAAGTGAAAGAAGTCAATCTGAAAAGGATACATACTCTATTATTCTTTTTTTTAAAAGGCAAAACTATGCAGACAGTAAAAAGATTAGTGGTTGCCAGGGATTAGAGAGGATGGATGGAGGGAAGGAGGGAGAAATGAGTAGGTGGAGCACAAGGGAGTTTTAGGAGAGAAAATCTATTCTGTATGATACTATAATGGTAGATAAGTGCCATGATACTTTTGTGGAAACCCATAGAATGTGCAACACAAAGATTGAACTCTAACGTAAACTACAGACTTTACCTGATAAGAATGTATCAATATTGGCACAAAAATTGTAACAAATGCACCATACTAATGCAACATAATGTTAATAATAGGGGAAAATGCATATTTGGGAAAGGGGTGGTTATAAGGGAACTCTATATTTTCCATTCCACTTTTCTGTAAACCTAAAACTGCTGTTAAAAATACATCAATTTTAGAAAATCAATGAAAGAAAAGCCTTTTTAATATATGAATCTAGAACAAACGGAAAGCTACATGAAGAAGAGAGTGGATCTCAAGGCCTACCTAACATTACACACAAAAATTATTTGAGAATGATCACAGATCTAAAAGCTAAAACTAAAAGCTTGTAGAAGTTGACAGAAGAATATCTGCATAATCTTTAGGTGGACAAATTTCTTTGATAGGATCCAGAAAGCAATAGTCATAAAAATATAAAATGATAAATTGGACCTCATCAAAATTAAAAGTACCTGTTCATCAAACAATATAATTAAAACTTAACAGACAAGTCACAGACTGAAAGAAAATATTCAAAATATTTATCTGAAAAGAATTTGTTTTAAGACCAAAAGGAACTGCTACAACTCAATAATAAAAATACAAAAACCCCATTAAAAATGGGCAAAATACTTGAACAGACCCTTCTTATAGAAATATATGAAAAACTGCTCATGAGGGAAATGGAAATGCAAATGAAAACCATAATGAGATACCACTATATGCCCATCAGTAAAATTAAGAGACAACAGCAAATGTTAATAAGGAAACAGTGAATGGAAGTGTTGAATGGGAAATCAGTCTGACAATGTTTTTATATAAATACCCTGTGACCTAGCTCTTCTACTTCTAGTTATTTACTAAAGAGAAATGAAAATGTATGTTTTCACTTATGTATCTGCATACATGTCTGAAAATATGTTTTCAATAGCTTTGTTCATAAAAGCCCCAGCCTAGAATCAATACATCACTGAAGACAGATAATCATATTGTGATATAATCATATAATTGAATACCATGAGCAATAAAAAGGAACAAACTAGCAATAAACACAACAGCATGGACGAAACTCAAAAACATGCTGATCAAAAGGCAGATTTCAAGAGTATATAATGAATAATTCCATTAACATGGAATTATAGAATAAGCAAAACTGACTTAAAAAGCATAAAAAGTAATTACATCTGGAATAAAAAGAGGAAATTGGGCCAGGAAAGGGCATGAAGGTCCTTTCTAAGGAGACAGAATGGTATATGCACCTGACAAAATTCACTGAACTGAACAGTATGATCCATGCATTTTATAACATGTAAATTTTACCTGGCCAAATATTATTAATAATATTTAAAGAAAAACTAGGTAGTCGAAAATATTTGAGGACTGGATCTTGTAGTAGGTAGAATAAAAGGAACACTTCTCATTTCACACTTTCTATACAATCTGTTATTTCCATGTACATGCATATGTATGTTATTTCCGTGTGTGTGTGTGTATGTGTATTTTAAGCGACAGGGTCCCAATGTTGCCCAGCCTGGAATGCACTGGCACAATCATAGCTCATTGTAGCCTTGAACTCCTGGGTGCAAGCGATCCTCCTACCCCAGCCTCCTGAGTAGCTGGGACTACAGATGCATGCCACCATCTGGCTAATTTTTTATTTTGTGTAGAGACAAGGTCTCACTATGTCGCCCAGGTTGGTCTTGACCTCCTGGTCTCAAGTGATCTTCCTGCCTCAGCTACCCAAAATGCTGGGACTGTAGGTGTGCTGTGCCTGGCCTACATGTTTATATTTAAAATAATAATTTACACAAAGCAGATGAAAGTTAAGTTTGTAAATTTCCAAATACAAACCTGTCAACTTTAGTAGTCCAGTTATAAGATTCCAGTTTAACAGGCAAAGGATACTATTTATATTAACTTGGTATTGAAAAATGAAAAAAATTAGAAGTATGTTGTAGGTTTTGTCATTGTTAAACTGATTTATATTTTTATGAACAGTATCAAGGGTTAGTTAACAGTTCTGATCTATTAGATTAAGCAATTCCTATACAAATTTATCAACTAAAGAAAAGAACATACATACACAGAAATATACATATGAACATGTGAATATACACACACACAGAACTACTGGAGGAAGAGAGGGGAAAGTAAAGAGTATAAAAGGATATATCTCAGTAGATTTCACATCAATATCTGCATTTCCAGTTTATGAAAAACTGGAAGACTTTTCCCACAGAGCTTCCACTTTCAAGGTACAGACTGGCTGCCCTGTCCTCTGTCATACATATATTTTCTTTACTACCTAGTCCATTTGAATTTCTGTTTCATATACTGCTACATTCTTTGAATCCTTTATAAAGACACGGTATTTCTGTAGAATTAAGAATTTTTGAAATAATAATAATTGATTTTTTTTTCCCTTAAAATCATTCTAACACTATGAAAAGAATAAAGTGGATGGGACATATGTTCTGTGCATGCGTTTTAGGAGAGTGTTTAAAAACTTGCTTAGGTTTGAATGATACAAATTAATTTTTCCTTAAAAACAGTATTTATTTACTCACAATAGGAATTTATTTGAGTCGCGAGGTATGCTCCATATCTTAAAATGTTCCAAGTTGCATAATTATATAATTATACAAAGAAAGCTAGAAAAAATGATAAACATACCATAAGCTTTTGCCCTGGTTCAGGGGAAAAAATAATAAAATCTGCTTCGATGTTAAGATGAATGTGTCCTTGATCATCATAAATATCTCCCAGTTCTCCCACAACTTTGATGTTATCATATGCAATAGGGACACCTAAAAGGCTGTAAGAAGAAAAAGTCGATAATAGTATCTTTTATCCTCTTTTATTTATTTATGTTTTTTTGGAGACAGGGTCTTGCTCTGTTGCCCAGGCCAGGGTGCAGTGACATGAACAGGGCTCACTGCAGCTTCAATCTCCAGGGCTCAAGTGATCTCCTGCCTCAGCCTCCCAGAGTGCGAGGTTATAGGTGCACACCACTGCACTCTTTCAAACCAGGTCATTTTCATACTTATTATGCTAAGAGCCCAAAACTTACACATCTCCTAAATACACCACCCATGTCAAAAACAATAGTATATGATTAGTCTATAATAAGTTTAGTAGTCCCATTCACAAATGGATTCTGATGTGCTAAGTTAAAATGATGATTTAAGATACTCAGAAACAAAATGTCCAATTAATGCATGAGCAGTAAATCAACCCTTCTTCCCTTGCCAGTCCCATTCTTTCTATCCTATTTGAATTCTTCAAGTCATGCTAGGATAGAAAGAATGGGACTTAGCAAGGAAAATGTGTATTTTGTGAGCATGACTAAGAGGCAATTTTGGTATTATAAACCATTACTGAATTTGACAGCATATAGCAAGGGAAGCGTTATAGTTAAAGCCAAAGCCCCTGAATGTTAAAATTAATGACTTAATAGAGAAAATCCCAGGCTTCAACTGTTGCTAGTAAAAGCAAGTGTTAATACAACTACATTATTTACGAACTAACACTTTAGTCTACAAATGTAACGGTCAGGATTAAGGGACAACTATTTTTCAAAGTGTCATTTCTTAGTACTTAAGGAAGTATTACTATTAAGGAGAAAGACTTAGTGATGGGAGGCAGAGGGTACAGTGAGTGGAGATCTCGATACTGCACTCCAGCCTGGGCATTAGAGGGAGACTCCATCTCAAACAGATGAACAAAAAACAACAAAACAAACAAATAAACAAAACCTGGTGGCTTCATTACCATACCACTACTTGCTGGAGAAAACTTCCCTGACTCCCCTAGGCAAAGCTAAAATCACTCCTGTACTCCTATAGGACAACTTTTTCACTGTTCTTAACCTAATTGTATTGAACCTATCTGTACGTATGTTTGAATTTCACACGACTGCTAAGGCCTTTGATGGAAGATTTTTTGTTCAACTCAATTAAACTTATAACACAATTTACATAAAATAAGGGAAATAATTTATCCCTAATAGATATTATTTAGTAAAACAGCCAGAAGCCACAGAAAATAAACTTTAAAAATACCAAATTAGGAAAATCCTAACTCAGAGACTTACTTGGGAAAGCAACCTTCTGAGGTTTTAATTTCTGCATGTGGCATTCCTAAGATGGAATCATCCTATCACTAAGACAATGTTAGGGACACAGAAAACAGAGTTAGAGAATAGGAAGAAAAAGTAACTGCGATACTAGACAGAAAAACAAAAATTAAGACTTTATTTCCCCTAATCAAAGCCTTGTCTCTCAACTATCAGAGAGTGATTCTCAAGTGGAAGGAGGACTGTGGTCCCCTGTGGGACATGGGGGAGTGGGGGCATTTGGAAATTTGTGATACTATTCATTGTTATCACAAACTTTGCAGAAGCCAGGGAAGAAAAGAGTTTGCCATGTACAGGACAGTCCTGTACAATGAGGAAATATTAACAGCTCTGACTTTTGAATAAAGGGACAAATCTGTTTAAAAATAGCTAGGCACATAATTTAACTCTTAAAAAACATAAACACAAAGTCATCTTTGCATAGTTTTAATATATATTAAAATTTTCAGGAATTCAGCAACATATAAATCCAAGGTAGATTTTATTAAAAGTCATCAGATATGTGAACAGGCACCCGACACTATAAACTTTTTCCTTCTTCACTTTTGTTTTTCAGATGCCATCCTAAATGGGTATCAGGGCAAGGTGGTAGCCTCATTTTAGTTCTTTAGTAATATATGTTCAATGTTTTATCCCTTATTAGCAAAGCATTGTTCAAAGCATGGTGCCTGATTTGCCCCTGAATAAACAGGAGTCTTCAGCATACCCAAGTAATGTGGAAGGAATGGTGTCCACATCTGTTCAGAGCCACTCTGGGTGACTTTCCCCTAGCCTGTCAAGTGCAGGCAATATTGGTTACAGAAAACAAACTAGTTGCTTGTGTTTCTAGATGTTATGACCGCTTTGTATATTCTTAAATCTCTCAAAACCATCCCCTCTAATCATTTTCTCCTAGACAATTATAACATTATCTTAATTCATCTCCTTGTCCACTTTCTCATTCTATTTGGCAGCTAACCATTAAGGCTACCAAGTGCTGTTTCTTAACATGCAAATCTGATATGCCAGGACCGCAAATGTGTGCTACTTTCTCAAAAGTGTGCCAGGTCTTAGAGTTAAAGGGTATTGAGAGGATGAAGCACTAACCCTGCCTAAGAAAACAGAAACACAAAAGGAAAAACAACAACCTCACCTTTCATCTCAAAAAACAAAAACTGGCAATAGCAGGAAGGGAAAAGCAAAATGGCCATCCTCTCTGAGTCATTTTTGACCCCCTGCCCTTCTCTCCAGTGACATCCAACGCCTTTCTCCTGACATAAACCGTATTCTACTTATATAATAGATACAGCTCTCTAGGCAAAGCATACCAGTTCACATCCAGTATCCGTTTGTGTATGTCACTCTCTGCCTGGAATACTATCATGTGAAAGTATCCTTTTCCATCAAGTTATTCTCAAAGGTCCCAAGATCCAAATTCAACACTCCTTATCTTACTAGATTTCTGCCAAATTTTAACACTTCACTATTTATTGGCTTGAATCTGTATCTCTACTACAGCTTACAGCTCCTCGAAACAGGGATTTTATTTTTTGTTTGTTTTTATATCTCAAGTCCTCGGTATATAATATAAACATTCAAGAAGTGTGTGTTGGTGCTTGGCAGAAGCTGTATATTCTAGACATGCCTATTAACCTGTGTGTGGAGGTCCAAGATCCCTTAAAAAAGTGGTAAAAGCTTTGGATACCAGTGCCCAAGGAACTTCACACGGGAATTCCTGAAGAGCAATCATGAATCCCTAGGAAATCCATTCACTCTAGTTTTAGAACCCTCCCTTTTGAACCAAAGTATAGTCCAGAGCAATACTAAAGCACATGCCCACACTCCCTCCACACACGCACTTCTCTAATTCTGAGTTTTGAAGTTGCTTTTGAATACCCTAATATAAATGAATACGTTTTGGGTTTTTCTCTCCCAAAAGCAACAGGCTCACTAGTTCGATTGCATAAATCGTCTTGACAACAACAACAACAAAACAACCACCACAAACACTAAACTAATGGCATTTTCATCATCCCCAGATGAGATCCAAGAGAAGAGAACCTGGGGAAATTACCAGAGCAAAATACAACAAAAACGTGCTTCATGTTTTACAAGTAGAACAGTTGTATTAATGCTTCATATGCAATCTTCTATGGAATGAGAATCTACTCAAGTATTGCAAACCAAATCTTTATTGCCAAATGAGAAAACATCATCCGGAAGGGGATAAATGAAACGCTGAATGCCATACAGAACGGGGCCTACTAGGTCTCCAGACCCCTGCTCTGTTCTTACCCCTACCATCAGGGAAATGGAGCGAGAATCTCCACTTTCTCCGCCCACACCTGAACTTCACCTTTAAGTTTTCCTCTCTATCTGTGAAAGGGACCCTGTATAGATCTTTACCAGAGCGAAACTGGCCTTGAGGGACGGATCGCGACTCCAGAATTCCACGGGACTAAGCTCTGGGGGGCAGGGCGACCTTTACCATTTCCCCCTCTTTTGCTACGTCATCAGCACATCCACCTGCCGGTACTTCCCGTGCACAAAAGAAGGATCAGGCAAAGAGATCGGTACCTCTCAGAATAGCGCAGGAGCTCCGCATCCAGCTGCTCTCGAATGCCAGTGCGTTTCCTGTTAAGGTAGCGGGGCGACAGAGCGATGTGCCTTCGGTGCGGCCCGGCCACCAGGCATGAGTAGCGACTGTTCACCAGCGCACAAGCAGCGGTATAAGTTGGCAACTCTAGGCAAGGTAGGACGCCAGCCTGCCCTACCAGAGACCCATCAGAAGTCGCCTTTTGCCGCGGCGCCTCTGAACAACCCGCAGCCATGCTGCTTGTCAAGGTTCCCACGGCGCGCACCGTTGACGCAAGCGCAATCGCCTGTCCCCGACGCTCTTTTACGTCATCCACCAGCTACCAGGCCCCTAGGAATTTCCCCTCCTTACGCTGCATTACGCAGTCTGGCCAGCAGGGGGAAACCGCTTTTTCGCGCTTCGAAGAGGAGTTTAGAGCCTCGAGTATATACTGAGCATGCGCGAAGCCAATCAACTGCTCTTTTGAGGGCGGGCAAATGTGTGTTTTCCCACCGAAGCTTATTGGGTTTACTAGGTAGCTTAAAAAGGGGGGTTCTCAGTTTGATAATTTCCAGTAGTAAGGTGGTTTGGTACAATTTTACAATCTTGGACTGTACATAAAGATTCAGAATATTTATGGAGTATATTTTATGCAGTACACGAAATCCTAAGCAACAGCTCAGATAACTCCAAAGCAACATGTCTGAAAACGGGCCCACTATTTCTCTCCTGTTACGCTTCTCTCCTCATTATGGAGTTGCTAAATCAGGGAATCACATCATAGCCAAGCTGTCAGCCTCGGATCCTCTTTTGTATCCCCAAATATCAAATCAGCCTGAAGGCCTGTATTGCCTTAGGTGGAAATATCATTCTATTTGGACACTATCCTCTTCCCCTGCTGCCAAAACTGCAGGACACTCTGCCTGTGGAAGCCTAGCTTAATGGTCGGGAGAACACTATGGGGCACCCAGAGCTTCCCTGAAACACATATGATCATGTTGTGTCCCTCTAGGATAATACAAACTCTTGAAAATGGTTTAAAAGTTACAAGGCCATTTTGTGATCAGCCCACAGCTTCTCTCTTCAGCTTCATTTGTCACTCTCTCCACCCTAATATTATCATGCTCCTTGATCCACTTTCAGGTCTCTCTTTCTTTAGTCTTAAGTTGTTCCTTCTACTAGGAAATATAACGGCATTTTTCACAAGGGTAAATTCTACTCATCTATGAGTTTTTAGCTTAGATTTTACATTCTGTTCCTTCTCAAAGAGTTTTCAATCACCCTACTCCTCTTTCTCTATAAGGATTAGGTAATTAACCATCTATGTTGGTTTTTATGTTAATTTTTTATTAATAGCCCATTTGCTTGCTTGTTCCGTCAATAGATTCCTACAGTCACTAAAGCGGGTACCATAATATCTGTATTGTTCACTGCAGTGGCCCCCATATCTCGTCCCTCCTCCAAAGAAACACAACCAAAACTAAGAAAAACCCAACCAATGTATCCTCAATGAATAACCTGATAATAAGTTAATAAATAAGTGATAATGAACTCACAGCCTAAGTGGAAATGGGATCTAAACATAAACATATAACAGGTTACACTGGGTAAGTGCCAGAGAAATGTATAGCAGTGATGTGAGTACTGACATATTCCCTTCTCTCTTAGATACTGCAGAATGCCTGTAACCTCTCTAAACCTGATTTCTGACTTGTAAAATAGGAAAAATAATAGGAGAGATGATAGGAGGGTCAAACAAGACAAATAAAAAGTATTTTCTTTAATATTCCTTAAATGACTGCAAACTCAGCATGAGATGATAGTCACATGAAACTGCCCCCAAAATCTAATATTAGACATTTTAAGTCCATACATGGGAAACATAATAGCCTTTACCTTGATTTTGTTGCATAGTCCTTTAATAGCCCTGTGCAGGACTCTTTAGTTCAGTGTGCTCAAACTTGGCTAAACCATGAAGTCAATTAAGGTGAGGAGCTTTAAGAACTCCTGATGCCCAGACGACATCCCAGAGCAATTCAATCAAAATCTCTCCAGATGACTATGCCTTACAGTCAAGATGGATCTAGACCAGCTGTAAGTGATTTGAATGAAAACAATTTGGCCAAAAAAGAATTTAGTAAAATACAAGCTGACATTTTTGACAATTTGACCAAATGAAAACATTATCTGAAATCAAATACCCAAATAATCTTTAACAACTACTAAATATAGTGCACCATGGAGTAATTTTGTAATCCTATGAGAGTCCAGTTGCAGTTAGAAGTTTGCTTGTTTAATTTTGAAACTGATTTTCTGACTTTCAGTTTTTAAAATTCTGGCTTGATTACTGGCTGCTATCCATATTCTGCATGATTTGGGAGACTACAAGGTGATTCTGCCTGCATGCCAGTGTTCACCATAATGGAGTTACTTTACAAATTAACCTTTTCCACCTTTGACACAGGGAAGAAAACAGTAATCCCATGAGTTCCTCCTACCTACACTACCCCATAGACATGTACAAAGTTTATTTGTTCAAGGACCTGTAGTTGAGCTAAATCATTTTATTTTTCTCTAAAATTTGTCCATGTTCCGCAGAAAGGCAATGATGGTCCCTGCCTCATGAAAAGCTCTGTCAAGTCAAAGGCAATGTACTGAGATCTTCATTCTACAAGGAGGAGAAGGAAGGTTAGAAATAATTTTGACCCCACAACAAATTGCCTCAGAGGAAGAGAGAGAGAAAATCCCCTGTGCAATTATTATTTTATAATTGACCTTGCCGCCTCTGGCATGCACGCACATACACCTTATTATTATATTAGTGTGTTTCTATTTCTCACAATCAGATAATCCCTGGAGCAATGTACATGTGTAAAAATTGGTGGTTTGCTGAAATCAGTGATGGTGGATACAAAGTAATATGTACCATATGCTCTGATTTTTATAGGACACGTGCACACTTACATGCTTAGAAAAAATCCAGATGCACGAATATGCTCATATGCTCCATAATTATGGTTTGTTCAACATCAACTGGCCTATATGATGGTAGCCCTGTAAGTTTATAATACCATATATTTTTGCTGTATCTTTTCTATGTTTAGATATATTTGGATGCACAAATACTTGGCACCATGTTACAGTTTCCTACAGTAACACGCTGTCTAGGTTTGTAGACTAAGAGCAATAGGCTACAGGCTATTTATCAATCAGCTAAATAGCAATAGGCTATTTATCAATCAAGGAATCTAACCCAGGTATGACTTATGCCATAACTTATGCTTTCAATTACTAAAGATCTTCACTTCTTCTATGTATATGATCAAAACTGATAAGGAGATTAGCATAGCACACTATATAATGTAAGTGTATAGTAAGATATGCCATTTGGATTTATGTAAGTACACCCTGCGATGTCATGCAATTGACGAAATTGCCTCATGATGTATTTCTCAGAATGTATCCTTATCATTAAGCCACACATGTCTATACGATGTATTAATGTTAGTCATCTCTCGAGTGTGAGTTGATGCTTTTCTTTTACTTCTGTGAATTTGTATATATTATTTTAATGTTTTATACTGAAAAATATCAGAAACTTAATCAGAAGATTTCAGTTGTTTCAGGAAATCCTACAGTTTTAGTTGGTTTAATAGTGTTGGTTGGTGCAAAAGTAATTGTGGTTTTTGCCATTACTCTTAGTGGGAAAAACCACACTTATTTTGCACCAGCCTAATATAAAGTGAAGGGCCTACCTAGATGCTAAAGTGAAGAGCCTAACCCTAGATGCCAATGTCACATTGCTTGGGTTCAGATCCTGGCTCTGCCACTTACTACATGTGTGATGTTAAGCAAATTTCTTTCATTTTTCAAAAGCTAAAATCGTTATAGTAGGATTACATGAAGAAATGCAATCAGACAGGAATTTTTGACTACATGTAATTGTTTGAATAAAAAAATTTTCTTATAAAGAGCATTCCATGAAAAAATGCCATTGTATCAGTTAGCTTTTGGTACATAACAAACTATCCTCAAATTTAGCGACTTTAAATAAAACTAGTAATTTTTCTCATAGGTCTATGGGGACAAATTTGGGTAGAACTCGGTTGGGTTCACTTGTGCATCTGTCTTCATATGTGGCCCCATGTGTCTTGTGTTCCAGCAGGCTAGAGTGAGCTTGCTTTCCTGGCAGCTATGCAGATATCCAGGATAGAGCAGGAAACACATAAGACCTCCTGTCTAGATTCCAGAACTTCCACAATGTCAGGCCAATGTATGCAGTAAATCTGGCCTCATATACTTTGTTCTTTGCCTCAGAAGCTGCTCCTGTCATGTTTCAGGTGAATATAAGTCCCTAGGAATGCCCACCCTGGATAAAGAGCAATACTAGTACTGACAGGAAGGATTTAATCATGCTTATATGATTGGTTTTATCAAATTGGTGGAATGAGTGATGAGTGTCAACATCACAATGACCAACATTATCATGGGTAAACTTTATTGTAAACCTGCCAGGTGCTATACCAAGTACCCTATGCAAATCACTAACAGATAATCTTTATAAATTTATTACAATAATAGCATATATTTACAAGTGAGGAGCCTGGATTCTAAATAAATATGTCAGCCTCATGATGGTAGCAATCCTATCTGTATTGCTAACAGTCATATACCTAGGGCCTAAAACATATTTCTTGGGTGAATAAATGAATGACTTCTCCAAAATATCCAGCTATTTATCAGTAAAGGAATCTAACCCAGGCATGACTTATCTCATAACTTATGCTTTCAATCACAAAAGATCCTCACTTTTTCTGTCCATAACCAAAACTGATGAAGAAGGACATTGTAGAAATTGATAGTTTATTTTATTTAATCTCTGCCTTAAAAATGCTAAGGTAAGAATCTGACCAAATTGGTAAATATTAACATTTTAGTAGGATTGGGGAGGTGTCAAACAAGCACCACTTTCAGCCAAATATATGTCATATGTATCAACCAAATGTTTGATGCAGACCATTGTACTTCACAAATTTGCCAGCAGATGGCAAAAATGAGCTTAAATTTGTAAAGTTTTGCTTTTTAGCCTAAGGACTGTAGAAATGACAAAAGTGAACGGCAACTCTCTATTGATGGCTTGTTTTTATCTACAATCCTTCTTCAAAAAAGAACTTAGGATAAATTTTTGACTCTGAAGGCTTCTCTACTTGCTTGTTAGACTGTTGACACTAAATGATACATATGTGCCTGCAGAGAATGCGGAAATATGTTAACAGAGCACATTGTATTACATACACACGATACACACACACACACACATACACACACACACACACATACACACACACACACACACACACACACACACACACACACATATGGCTTAAACCTGAGCCTGAGCTTTATAATATGGACCTAAATAAAGTCATGACAATTTTTTAGCTACCTAGGTAAAGGCCGGGAAGGCAACTGCATAGCACTTTGGATGAAAGATTCCAGCCAAAAAGAATTGTCTTAAATAATCAAATTTGAGGTGTGTGGGTGTGCATGGGTGTGCATACATGTAGATGTGAACACTGATGACTGCTTCTAGAAGTTGGGAACAGGTAAACAAGTTATCTCAAGGGGGTGAGTCTACTTTAGGGGGACAAGATGCCATTTGTATTTATTGTCCTCTTATGAAAACTAGGGTCAGTATTTTCTCTAAGCCCTATTGCCTAATCAGACCTTTCTGCAACCGAATTTCAACATCTTTCCTTCAAGGTTTTCAAATCCAATAAATCAGGCTAATACAGTTAGTTGGCTGTAAGGTTTCCAAGGGTACCTGTGGAAATTCTCGTTTACCTTCGCCTGTCTTTTGCTCAGTGCAGAACAAAAATAGAGAACAGTTTTCTGTATTTTGAAGATTACTTTAATGCTGTAGTTTAATAAACCACCTGCTGACTGCAGAATCTATGTAGGTATGAACTCCAAGATTTTTGACACTAAATACTTCCAAAGAATGTGGCATGGAAAATTTCAGGATGGTAATTTTAAAAAATGCAATTCAGATACAATGCCTTTTGATATACAATTTACTCTGAAGTGATCAAACACAATTTATATTAATGTATCATATTCTAGACTTCCCCTTACAGCTACAGGTTGCTTAATAAATCTATGCTTTGGAAATTATTAGAGTCATGAATTTATCTTTGTCCAATGGCAAAGTGAACTTGCCCAGTTGTGAAAAATGCCCTGCAGGAATTTACAAAAGAAGTCATTACTTTGAGGCCACATTTGTTATTAAAATATCTGGAAGTCTAAAATTTTCACTGAAGTGTATGAGTATTCATCAAATTTAATGAATAAATGAAAGCGACTCTATTTCTTTGTGTCTCCCTCTGCCTTGACATTTTTTGTTGCGATTTCTCTTGTCTTGTACCATATTGGCTTTTGGATGATACTGACAGTATTAACTATAGCTTAAATAAAACCTTTTCTTCTGAAATCTTTGGCACAATGGAATAGACAAAACTCAACATTTAAAAGTGGAAAAAGTACAGAGCCTACCAGAAATGAGCATATCTTTAATATAAGGGAAGAATTTTGTTCATGACCAAATTGATTTTCTCTATAGCCTACAGGTTCATCCAAGCACCTTATCAATAAAGCCTAGGGGAAAAGTGATCTTGTTTCTGTTTCTCAGTTACAGCTTTCTGCCTGTCTCCAATTACCTCCTAGATTTTCCATTCTGTTTACATTCAAGGTTTATCAAACTCAAGTTTTCTTTCAGTTGTCTGAGATCCTTTCTTTGAATTCCTATTTCCAATCTGAGCACATATTTGTCCACCAAGTGACTAAGACTGTCACTTTTCTCACTAGCTGCTGCTGCCTCAGTGACCAAAGCTGGATTTCACTGGCTGATTCTGGAATAATGAGTTTTGTTAAACCCAAGTGCCTAGAGTGAAATGACTGAAGATAGCTGTCGAAGCTTGACAACTGGAGAGTCAAAGTCTTAGGTTCAAGAGCAGGTACCAGAAACTGAAATCAAGGCAGCATCGTAGAACCAGAAATTTGAATCTAAAATCAAAAGAAGTAGATTAAATAAAGGGGAATGGTTCATATGGAACAGAATTGGTTTTATGGACCTAAGTGTGAGTGTGTGTGCACGTATGTGTGTGTGAGTATATACATGTATATATACACACACATACATGTTACACGATTTGGCTAATGGCTTTAAGAATCAGGAATACCATCAGAAATGGCCTCACTTTTCAGGTAAAATAATATCTACCCACCTTTCTCTTATTTATTCTATTTCTTATTTCACGTTAAACAAGTGATGTTAATATAATAGAGGGATATGCACATTTACAGATAATGTATATTATAATAGCATTTGCTAAATAGAGCTTGGCAAATGCTTATTTTTCACTTGCTGCGCCATCATCCTTTTTGCTGGTAAACTGCAATAGACTAATATTATCACTACTAAGCATACTGTGACTTGGAAACTTGACCTTCTCTCCAGCAATTCATTTTATTATACAGAACGTTGAGGCTTTTATTTTGTTTTCTCAGAGGTTGATATAAGAATGCTAATATACTTAGAGGACAGAAAGAGAAGTCTGGCTCTCAAAAGCCTTTTTGAATAGTAATGAAAGAAGTGGACATTTAGGCCGCTATCCAAACAAGCCGTTAGAGTACTTACATATGTACAAAGTTGAGTGTTAGCTCATCCTTGGACTGACTTATAGTTCAGAGTGAGGGGTAGTGCTGGCAAATAGAGCGTCTCCCAGAGGAATCAGTAGCTTTTCTTTCCTAGGCAATGACTCTAGCTATTTCAAGAGATTGCTTTTAGTGTACCACAACCCTGGCCCCTATTCCCCGGATGGATGTTATAGATGATTAGGTGGGGATCAATACCTGGATTGGATACTAAAGAGCAGTCATAAGTCCCAATTACTTGCAGCTAATACAACACTTGGTCAAATTTTGACAACATTTTAGATATTTCTGTGAAGTTTCAGCCAAGTTCTAGAGTCTTCTTAGCAATTTTCAGTAGCATAATATCTTTTGGCTTTGGGAAAAGGCTTGCAATGTGTTGTGTGCCTGGAGAAGGTGGAGCCTTTCAGTGAAGGAAAATGAAAGTAAGAGTCCCTAGTTGATGTAGAGGAAGGTAAAGATGACAAGGTTTCCAACTAAGTGAAGGCTATCTGCCTAAAATTAAGGAGTCTCTTTCCACTATAATTAGTTGATGTAGACAATATTGAAGTGTTAAAATATTGAAATAATTTCATTAAATGTATAGCTTGGCTTTTAAGCAATATATTACTTTGGAAATGCATTTTCATTTCTAGTAAAGAACTCTTGTACTCAAAGTCTTCCTAGCAAAGGGAGTAAAAAGGAAAGCCCTCTGTATCATTCTGCCAGGCACCCACATTTCCAGCATTTTCCGAATTGGTTTCCCCTGCTATGAGTAACTGACAACGTGTGATTTATGGATTTGGAATAATTGAATTTCTTGGCTGTCATACACTTTAAGAAATATTACATATGTTTCCAGAAAAAATGACTTAAAGAAGAAAAGAGTGAAGTGTTGCCAAGTTCTGAAATTTTATTTGGAAACAGTGCTCTAACTAAATGATACTGAAGATGCTCCTCTAAATTTCTGAAATATGTTTGCTAAATAGTCTTTGAAAATGTAATTTGGGACATAAAGTTTTTAAATACACCATTTTGAACTTAGTCAAAGAATAAAGTTGAGGACCATATATTTATTATTCTCACATCCCCAGGCACAAGAAATGCAGAGTATCCTTTGACACATGTAATAGGTAGAGTAAAATTCTTCAAAAATAGGGGTTACACAACATCTCATTTTGCTTGTGAAACATACAATTTTTAGTAATTTACTGGAATCATTCTGAGCAGAAGTTTTTAAATGTGAAATCTCTAAAAAAAATTTTTTTCTACTTTATTATGGGTTGTTCTACCACATTTGCTAGTTTTTACAAGTTTTGCTCAGTTCATGGATTTATAGTTGGTGCATCAACTTTCAAATTCCATGGAGTATTTACCAATTCTTTGCACATTTTCAATTTTATTGATAATTGGTTAATTGTGCAAGAACTTGTACAAGGACTAAGGGACATGGGAAGTTCCTCTCTATGTGCTTTTGACCAGCACTATCCCATGGAGCTTGCTGAATATTCTGTAACTGTTTCTGAATATTCTGTAATTGGGAATATTCTATAACTGTTTCCCATATTTCACACTTGGAGTATGGCTAGTTTGATGGAGAAACTGAGAAACAAAAATATTCTTTTTGTTTTAATTTTTTGATTTAAATAGTCACATATAGATACTGGCTACCATATGAGATAGTGTAAGTAACCCTTAGAACAGTGAGTTTATGACCTTGAGCAATTCAAGTCTTCACTTATGGGTAGCATTAACATTGGTTGCTCTAGATTATTTCCAAGGATTTCCTCAGTAGTTTTTAACTGGGTAATATCTCTCTACCAAAGAAACAGGTAGGCATTTTTTATTAACCAAAAATGTTAGGACATTTTTGGTTATTAAAATGATTAGAGTGTCCCCTGGGATTTAGTGGATGGAGACCAGCAATGCTAGATGGCCTGAAATGCATGGGACAATCTGCATAAGAAGTTATTATCCAGCCCAAATGCCAATAGCAACCAGTTTGACAAACTCAAGTAGGCCATCAGAGTTCTCTAAATACTGTGGTTTAATTTGTTACATCAACTGCAATCTCTGTCCTACCATAGGTAATTCTGTCCCATATGATCGGTGTCATATTTTCTTAGGTCTGTAGGGGCTTCACATTCTTATTATAATCATTTTATTTCATGTCTTCAACCAGCCTCTGTATTTGAACATGTTCTAGCTTTTGTATCTCAAATAATATTCTTATCTATCCTTCAGCTGTGACTGTCTCTTTCCCCTCATTCACACCAGGCCATCCCTTGCCTTCTTCAGAATAGCACATTTATTCATGTAGCTATTGAAGAAACTGTTTTTGTATTACAATAAAAAGAAAGCCAACACCATATCTAATTTCAAAGCACATCATTTTATTATAGACATGTCAGTAGAGTTATCATATCATGTTCCACTTCCAAACCATTGTGTATATATACATATACATATATACATATACATATGTGTATATATGTATATATACATACACACATATATATACACTTGTGTATATATATACACACACATACACATATATATGTTTAAGATTTCCAAGAAGAGCCCACTTTTATTCTTTTATGCTGATAATACCTCTACCTGTTTGATATGGCCCAAAGCATACCACCCCAACAGTTTCACATATTTTTTCTTAGTATCACCTTACTTTTTTCCAAGGATAGGCTTATACTAAAACTATAAGGTAGTCACTTAAAACATTCCAACATGTGGTTCAATATATTGTCCAAATTAAATTTTCAAGCACTTGAACAATATCTTCCTAACATCCCCCACCTATCTAAAAAAGAATCACTATACATTCCAAGTAAATCATTCTAAACTCAACTCCGAAATCACTGGGTTGAAATAATCATATTTTAAAATATATCTATACTTGGTTAAACATATACTGTAAACTATTTGAATAAATGTGATGATTGCATCTCTTTTTAACTATACATCAAAGCAGTGATATGCTTCCTTTTGTCCTTTAATGTGTTATAACTTAGTTCGTAAGGCGTTACAACATTTTTCTGATGTCTTATAATTTTATATTGTACAAACATGTTTATAGAGAAATCTCACTGAAAATTAGAGTCAATATTTATTCTTTCAGTACAAGACTACATCCTTTCATGACTTCCATAGGACCATACACACACAAATATCTTCACCATGTAATTTAGATTTTCATTGGCAAAGATCATGCCTGTTTGTGGCATCAAATGAATAGTTATGATGTTGGTTCACTATTTGAGGTTGCATTTATAGACAACTTCTGTAATCTACTAGGCAATGAAATTATTCAAAATAATTGGGAGACTTCAAAAACTACACCAAACAAGCAGAGTTCAGTTATTTCTGTTGAATAGATGACAGCCAGAATTTTAAATCAGCAGACTTAAATAGGTTAATGATGATCATGTTACTATAAAATAAAAGACCTTTAAATTTTCATTAACTTGAATTATTATTACTGTGTTAGCACAATTAAAACTCATGTTTTGTTTATAAATTATATTCTCAAGCTAGATCTAAATATTTTAATTTACCTATGATTCAATAAGTAACTCATAAAAAAGGATATGAAAATTGATTAGCTTTGTGGAGAAAGAAAAGTATATAATACAGTGACAGTTATAGATTTTAAAATAATAGATCTCTTTGTTTGTTGCCAGAGGTCATATTCTCATAAATATATTCAGAGATATGTTGTTTTTTCACTTATATGTGTTGTTCTTGTTTGCTATTTTAACATTCCATTATTAGAGGAGATGATTGAATCTAGCTATATAAATGTTAGTCTATCTTTTCACTTTTTCCACAAAGAACTCTTGTAGGATCTTTGGATATATGCTTTCTTATATATGGACTGCCTATATTATTTCATGAGAATTGTAAAACAAAACACCTAAATTAAATTATAGCAAAGGTAATTATGACTTCCTTGTTGGGGGTATGTCATCTACCCTTTTGTACATTTAATTGGACTGAAAGACATTTGAAAAAGCAATACCATCAATAATTTTAAGTTGTGATGTCTTTATAAATATGGAAATATGCCATTAAAGTCATGTGTGTTTATAAATTAATCTTAATTGCTATATATAAATATTATAATCATAGTGAAATAGCCAAATAAGTAACCTATCTATATAGTACACTATTCAGATCACTCATCTTCATAAATATCAGCCACAATGATATTTACACAAAACAAATCTAATAAAAAGAAAAAAAGGGCAAATTTAATAAAAATTCAACGTGATTTTGTGGGCATGGAAAAGCCTTGAGCAATTGTCTTTCCATTTCTATTGGAGTAGAATCTTAGTAATACCTCCACAGCATCACAATTTCTTTTCTAATACCTATTTACATTCATGTATGCTATAATATATGCTGTATACATGTTCTATATTTACAGTATATATACATATATTCACACACATACTTTATTCTTAGACTCATTCATGAACATGCAGATCAATCTGCACAGTACGATCAAAACATGTTTATTTTCTTAAATGATAGTCACATACGACTTTTCACTCTTTGTGCAAAAGTGCAAAAATACTATACAGATTAGTGTCCTCTCTCTCTAAAAGGTCTCTTTTTTATGCTTGAGGTTTTTTGTCATTTACAAAGAAGTTATGAAATATATTTCATTCACAAGTTGAAAATAATTACAATGTGTTTATAACAAGGCATTGCTGAGGTTTTGAATTGTGGCATCCTTGAAGCCATCTGTCTTTCAAAACAAAGACATCAATAAGTTATTTTTATTTCTTGATATTTGCACTTTTCAATTACTCATATGAAATATGTCATTATAAATGTAATAATCATGCTAGTCAAATAGTTTGTATAGAATATGCATCTTATTTCTGTTTTATTATTTCTTTTTCCTGAAAAGTCTTCTTTAGAACAATCTGGAAAGCCTCCTGAAATTATTGTACTAGAATGATTCTGGAAAGTTTTTTACCCCATAAAAAAGGGTGGAGAAATAAGTGAGGCAATAATTAGGAAGAATAATTTTAGTGGATTCTCAGGAGAGATAAATGCAAATGCAAAAACTGTTTTATTTTCTAGTCCTTTGGTGTCTCATTGCCTCATGAAAATCCTAAAAAGTGTTCAATTCTTTAAAACATTGATTATACTCTTCCATTAAATATCAGTTGTGGTCCTCCATTGCTCATGTTGTCTGTCATTTCCTGTTAGAAAAATGACATGATTAATTAAAATTCACTTTTGGAATAAGACATTGTTTTGATTAATGAGTTTGCAAAACAGAAATTTCAATCCATTGAAAAAACTTGCTAAGTTTTGGGGAAACACGAGTATATTGCTGTTTTATTTGAGGAAATAAAATTCCATTGCATTGGAGCACATGAAAATGCTGAAGTAACAGTCTGTTAGACCAAAATATTCTACCCACAACAACGGTTCATTCTTTCCACACTTTTCTGAGTTTCCTCTTTTTTTTCTTCAACTCAATTTCGGAAAGACCTCACCTAGAAAGAAGATGGTTAAATGCACAAGTTTTTCTAATGTATAGGCTCCTCTGCTGAGCATGTCAGCAAAGTGCCAATGCATTCTAGAGGTGACCTTTATTCTATAGAAAAATGTGTGGCCTTTTTGCTAAGAACAGAAAAAGGCTTACAAGGGGATCATTGCTCATTTGTAACTATGGATCACTGAAAAAATCATAGTAGGAGAGATGGTTTCTCATGACACTATCACTCTTCCAGTAAGAAGCAAAAACAGTGAAGTGTCTTAACATGTTTTTAATGGATCAATTACTAAAAAGTTAATGAGTAAAACTATATAGAATAGCACTGTAAATATAGATGCAAAGGACAAACTAGTATTAAAAGTTTAATTTTCAATTACATGAAATATATTAAGAAAAATTTTGATGCTTTTAATTCATATGTTTTATTAAATATTAAACCCTTACCAACATAATAAAAAGTGATGGGATGTGAAGCCCATTTGTATTTATAATGGTTCATGCATCATACCAAAAATATGTCAGTAAAATTATCTAAAAATACTGTCAGCATCTTTCCATGCTTGAACAAGCCTATTTGCAACAGAGCACTAAAAGAAAATCACAAGTGGAAATTATTTTTTAACTTATTTCATTTCTATCTATTTCTATCTAGTTCTGTTTGGAGAAATCTGCTAGAGATGTACTTGGTGAACGTCTCCTAGAGATGTATGTGATGAAAAAATCTGAAAATATATTAGGGTTATTGTGCTGGAGTTAAGTTTATAGCTCAGAAATCTGATTTGAGGCTTCACTGAGGAACTCACTGTTGATGGCAAAATAAGTAGAAATCACCCACCTTCCCCAACGACCTTCAACAAAATTTACATTTCCTATTCTACCTTTCTACCTACTAGGAGAAAAATCAAATTTCTAATAGATTTACATAAATCTATTAGGTGACTTTTCTCCTTCTACAACGACTTTGCACTCAACTGCTTAAAAAAACCATAAAAAGTTAATCGGTTATATTAACATTTTATTGCAGAATTTTGTAAAGCAGTTTTAAAAATTTTTACAAAATAAGAATTTTCTTACTGAATTCATTCTAGCATGAACATAGTAAAATCACTGACAGGAAATAATGGTGAAAATTAGTTTTAAAATGAGTGAGTCTCCAGTTTATTTGCAAATAGCCATGCTTAATTTAACAGGAAGATTGTAGTTTAAATTTGGGCTGGACCAAATGTGACTATTTGCAAATGGACCTTCTGCAAATGGACCATAGTATCCATGTGACTTTCTGTATGTCCAATTATTTTATTTGAGCAAAGAGCCATTACCATTTATTTTTAGCAATTTGAAATATGAGGACTAAATTTAAAATGTATCAAGTAAGATAATTTTACAAGAAGAAAATTTTCATATGGAAATTTTACTGTATTAGTATCCAACTTTGGCTATCTTCTCATGCAATTTTAACATGAGGGAAATACACAGTTTGTCTTTTTCCAGACATATCTATTATTAAAAACAAAATTCTGGCCCATGAATGATGATATTGAGTCAGAATGATGAAGTAGCTGAGAATAAAAGGAGTCATGACACATCCAAGCAGAAATGTGTTTGGATGCTTATAGGCAGGCTGAGTATTTTAAATACTCAACCAACTTTCAAGCTGCAAGATTCTGCCATGTAGTCAGCTCTGCAAAGTGAGCGCTTATGAAAGCGGTACTTTGAGAAGCAACACTAAACAACATCAGTTCAGATTGATCTGTTGACATCATGGCTTTCTGGAAGGGGTAGTGCTTTCTGCAGTGACATTACAACATGGTAACTCCCTAGAAATCAGCGTACCTTGTAGGTAACTCTGGTGTCGGGGGCACCACCGGGCAGCTGGGCAAGTCGGTTATTTCAATAGCCCTCAATCTCTAATGTAAATATAACAATCATACAATAAATATTGCACAAATATATACAGAAAACTAAATCAAACTAGTATAAAAATAAAGCACAAAAGAGCTACTATTGATATATACACATATAATGACCGTCTGTTTTCAACAATCATTTAAATTACTGAAGTCCTGCTATGTATACTATGAATTCTTTAATGAAGGACATGCATAGCTCTGATTAACTTTGCTTTCTTGAGTCAATTTAAGAACATTTGCTCTCCTGATTTGAATATATACACTGTACACAAAATGAAAACACTACAGAATAAATATTTTTCCTTCAAAGTAACATTATAAAGAAATGTGCAGTAAGTCTTGCTATTATTACTTCTGCTCTGTGGTTGTGCAATTTTATTTCCATGATATGAAGCAAAATATAATGTGGTCATTATCTTAGTGAGTTTATTTTACAAATGTTTCCTCTTTTCTCTACTAGAGCCAATAGCAGGAACTGAATTAAGAAATATGTGCAAAATGCAATAGAAACATAGACATCATACTATACGATCTGTCCTTTTATACAATTAATTTAATTTTCTATTTATAGGGGTTTTATGAAACAAGTATGCAAGGACAACTGTTTAAAATACAGGCAAATCTATCCAAGTATGCATGAGTTTAGATGAGAATTAAATGAAGCTTTATATATATTGTAATATCTGCACTGATAGACAAGGCTTTTTGTCACCTTATTTAAAAGCCCCTTTATACTTGAAGACCAAATTTACATAATCAAATGCATCTCCTTAAAAGAACAAGGGAAGAACTAGAAAAGGGAATTCATGTAATTTCTAAAACTGGCATTATTGAGTGGAGAGTATATTTGATATCTGCGTTTTTCCTCAGTATAATATATAAAAATCCATATTTATAAGGTATTCAATATTTTATGAAATACTATTTTAGGCACTGTGCTTTTGAATAGACAGAGAGACTACAAATTTTTTTTGGAAATTGGTGTACCCATGAATTGCAGAGAAAAATAATTTTTAAAAATTCTATTTTCTACCCAATTTTTAGGAAAAAAAAGTGTTTTAGAAAAAAATTACTAAATTTTTCTATTTTCTACCCAATAGAGCCAAATGTATAGAAATCTGATTCTTCAAATCTCAATCTAAAGTTTCAAGTTGATTCACTCAGAGTGGACTGCAGTCTTCATCACGTGCTAGCAGTGAGAGGAAAAGGTACAAAACTCACTTTCTCAGCCATTTCATGAGAATGATGCAGGGAATGCTCCCTTTCTGAGAACATCCTCCTCTGTTCATAGCTGGCTAGTCGACAAGTGAGCCAGGAAGAGAGAGTACAGCATCCGATCCCAATGCACGCGAGAGACATGGAGGCAAGGTGCAGAGGATATAGGGAGGAAGTTTTCTTTGTGACTGCCCGGAGGAACTGAAAATTCAGGATGCCCCCAATGAGTCCACAGATACAGCAGGCTGAAAAGAGGATCATCTGATGAGAGAAAGAAAGGGAGCATTACAGTTGAAAAGGCAAACTTGGCCAGAACACAGTTGCCATGTTGGGCTGCATGTCAAGGATAACTAACCTACAGTAAAGAAAAAAAAGTGGTTTTGTTGCTTCACAGAGGAGAGGAGATTTTTTTTTTTAGCCAAGTTTCTATGCAATCCGACTCATTGTAGATAGAGGTGTATACCACAGTGTTTCAGATATTGATAGCTGACTATATTAAAGCCAAGAATATATCTTATGAAAACTCTGAAGCAAACAAAATTTATCTTCTAGGAAGATTCAGATTTAAATATTTATTTAACATCTACTGCATGCTACTATACTAGGACTTTCAACACATATCATCTCAACACTCCCAGCCAGCCTCTGAGATAGTAACACATTTAAGAAAAACGAATGGTAAATAGCTAACACTCAATTTAGGGACCAACCCAGATTTTCTGATTCCAAATCTAGTATCCTTCAAAAATATCTCAATCTCTTCTCTTTGGATTGTTATTAGTTCCACTTAGCTTCAAATCTTTACACCTTCTTACCTTTCTGAACTTAGGGAATTTAGTTAAATCTCTCTTTTTTTGTTTTAAAGTTCATATATATTTTATTGTGCATGTATTTCTTAAGCAGGTACTTTAGGGACTCCTATGAACTGGCCCCTACATATTACAAATCTTTTATTACTTTGTGGCACTATAGTTGAAGAATATACAATAGTTGTTCCAAAAACACCATTTGTTTGTTTTAGAGAAACAGATGATATGGCTTTGCTTTTGGTTTTACTATTGATTTGATCTTGGTGTCTATTAATTGAGTTACGGGTGTTAATCAACAACTATCATAGGATCCCTGGCAGAACCAAGAATAATGCCTTCTCTGAAATAAATGTTTTGTGAATATTTAATAAACTTAATTAACTATTCAAATAACTTTAATCATTTCATTTTATTTTGTTTTTGCATCTGGTCTAAATTCTTCTTTGGGCTTTCCTGACACTTTATAGTATGATACTAATTAAATTATGCAATCTAATTTCCATTCTTCTCAGGAACAGTCTTACTCCTGCCACCTCTCTTGCCCATCAATATAGGTTACTTATTCCTATATCAGTGATATTTTTCATTTCCTGGAAATAATTTTGCTTCTTCCTTAGACTCCTGGATGAAAGGCACAAATTAAGTCCTAACTTCCTCAGAAAGCCTTTCTGGACTTTACCGATCTCCTCCTTTGCTATAATTCCCCAGGTCAAATAGCTTTATAACTTGCTCTAACATTTAATTTTATTTTATCAGCTATTATATTTCATTGACAGTTGAGTTTAGCCTGCACTTATGGAGAACCTAGCATCTGTTAGCCCCTGAGTGCAGCAGCTGCTGGTATTATAATGAATCATTCATAATCATTCCTCTTGACTATAGTTAAATCTTGTGAAAGAGAAGATCCAGAATTTTAACATGGCATAGTAAATATTAATAAAGGGATATATGGGTGGCCCTAGGAGTAGGGAGGAGAAGAATTTATCCCAGCTAAGATTTTTGGAGAAGGCTTACTTGAGAATATGTCATCTCAGCTAACTACAAGTAGTTAATTTCATTTCTCCAACTTAATTCAGCATTCCTTATTGCATCTGTAAATATCATCAGAGCTAAAAATCCAATAATGGATGAGTAAAATCTTTTTATACTTCGTTAAACATAATACTGAAAATCTGTTACCACATAGTTAAATCATCCCACTAAACGTAAACTTGTAGCTCAAGATGCCTACTAGAATTAACCAATTATATTTTGTTTTAAAGTAGGTTTGGATGTCATGCAGTTCCTTGAGAATATATTTTGGTGTTTACTCATTCTCAGAAAATATGGAAAGATATTACAACCTAGCTTCAAATAATTACTTATTGTTAATAAAGAAAGTAGACAATACCTTTAATTTTCTATCACAGGAAAGCCCATGTCTTTCCTAATGTCATTCTGATTAATTCTTCCAAGGTATGATACCTCATTAACATGTGCTAACAGAACAGTCTTATCCAGGAATTAAAATGTTAAAATCCATAACCATATACTATTTTCAAATTTCACCAGGTTGGAGACTGGACTGCAGACATATTTGGAGGGAAAATTAAAAAAATTTTTAAAAAATTTTATTAAAATGCAGAAAATCTTGATAGTTAAATTCCATCAAGGGGACCTCAGAAAGTACAGAGGATAATGTACCTTCAACAATAGAAACAGCTATTACCTGGATGATAATTTCCAAAAAAATTTACATTTCATTATTTTTTTTCTTGTAACTTGTAAGAGAAGTGACAGTATTGCTATTGTAAAAAAAAAAAACTAACTAAAAACAATAAAAACAACAAAAAACCTCTTTCTTCCTTTTTTTTCCTTTTCTATTTTTTCCTTCCCTCCCTCCTCTTTCTTTCTCTCTCTCTTTCTTTTTGTCTTTCTTCCTTGTTTACTTGCTTTCTCCCAAGGAGTTGTTGCTACATAGCCTTGAAGAGTCTTGGTAGAGGAGGAGCATAAAATGAATGAAGGCCATAGCTAAAGAATGATGGGAGAATCATAAATGCCAATTATATGTCCAAAAAATACATTTTTAAAGATTTCATTTTTCCCTTTATGTAATTAAAAACACGATATCTAAAATTACTGTCTAAATCATTGAGGGCTTTAGCCTTTTTGTCATAAAAGATGTTCTCACAAAGAAAGATGTGAGTAGAAAAAGGGGTCAAATGAAAATAACTGGAATGCTTCCCATTCCCTGATATGTTCAGCTAACTGGCCTCCCTTGGAAAACTCTTTTTAGGATCAAAGGCTACTTCCTAGGCTCCCTGTGTAGTATTAATTTTGCCAGTTTGTAAGTATCTATGTTCTTTTCCATAATACTTGGTAAAATAAACCACACTTTTTTCCTTATTTCCAAACTCTCATAAAAAGTCATGAAATGCAATGGGGAATCCACACTTCAGCATGCAGTGCATCTCCTCCAGCCGATATCAGAGTTAACTGGGAGTATGTTCCATACCCCAGAAACCCACTATAATACCGCAAAACATCTGAAAACACTTATATGAGCATTCACAGTAATAAAAGAAAATAAAATAAATCTCTGAGAATTAACTGTAACCATAGTAACACAGCTGTCTTGCTGCTTTACAAAACTTGCTTCACAGTCAAAGAAAGCCAATAATCCTCAGACCCAGTTCCATATTTAAATGGTTATATTTCTCATAGGCTGAAGCTTTATCTTCTAGAGCTCACTGAAGGATTCAGGTGATTGGCAGTCTCTAAATTGGAAAACTACAGACTGTCATCCATAGCAGTCATTAAAGGTTACATATTCAGTTACTTAAACAGTTGATCAAAGCTTTTTTATATTAGTGATCTTTTGTCCATAGTTTCTAATAATTGTGATGGTTTTCTTGTATTTGTCAGGTTCTTTTTTGTCTCAAAATAGTAATATTTAGTATATAAAAGCTGGCTCGTCATCATTTCTATTTTAGAATTCTTACATTTCAAACACCTCAATGCAAAATACGAACAAAGCAAAAACTTACGACAAGTCCTGATTTTTTTTTGGCGCACAATATTCCACAAATGCCACAAAGAAGAAACTGAAAAGGAAAAGAAGAACAATTATTCCATATCAAAAGACACAAGGACGCCTAGATTTTAGCTTGTAGTTCACTCAAGACACTTTCTCCAGGGAAACTACAACATTTCAAATTTCCTTCAAAACCTGGAAAGGAAAAGATCTCATTCTAGAATAGTAAAGGATAAAAGTATAAAATCTAATAAAAAATTATTATTTTTTGTGCAAGATTGTTAGCAGTAACGGAATCCATTTTAGCACCAGGTAAAATTATAAAGTAAATGAATTTAGAGCGGTGTTTCTCACATTTCCTTTGACTGTCTGATTCCTTTCTACTTTCTCAGGGAGAAAAGTGGTGTGATACATTCATTCATACATAACAACTAGAACTCAGTAAAGTTATACTACAGGAAAGAATCTATACAAATCAAAAGATAATGCATCAGATAAGGAGACATTTCCCTATAGAGATACTCATTGTATCTCTCCAGTTTGTACAATGACTACCTCCTTATTCTGCTGGAAAGACTATCCTTGTGGATATGTTGGAAGAACACAATGGGATAAAGCAATTGATAGCATATAATTTTTTGTAGATTAAACATTGTTGACATAATTGCTTTGCAAAGGCAGTCATATCAGTTTATCTACCAAGGAGAGACTATTGGATACTTTGGTGATCATAAAATGATACCTTGTTTAATTTTAATAGTGAAAGTTCCATTTGAATGCAAGTTTTCGCAAAGTTCTAACTTGAACTAAATCATATAAAAATATTCATTAATAAGTAGGAAGTCTACTAAAGGCCTTCAGATTTGTAAAGAAAATTTTGATTTGCAAAGAGAACTAGTTTCCATTTTTGTTGTTGTTGTTTAAATATCTCAAGTCAAAACTAACAATATAGCTTGTTTCACTAAATATCTGACTCCTGGATAGATTTATTTTCAAATACACATCAAAATATGCTAAGGATTATCTGAGATAATATGCATGTGAGAAGTACCAAGAAAATTTGTTAAAAAGCAATAATTAAGGGAAGTTGTTGCAAAGAAACTTTTCCTACAAGGGAACAAAATGATTATTATGCAGTCAGTGGTGCAGCAAGAAGGAATAGGGAACACAGAATATAAGAATTTGAATGTAAGAATGTAAGAATTTGGTATGTAATTTAGATGACCTTTCAAATTGGAAAGGATTATTTGCCCAATAAATGGAACTAAAATAATTTGTTAACTCTTCCTAATATACACCAAAATTAATGTAAAATTATTTGAGTTTTAACTATACAAAAATGTATAAATATATTGGGTGACAACAAAGTTAAATATTTATATAATTTTAGAGGACTGGGAAGGATTTTCTAAATGTACCACCAAAGTAATAAACCAAAGTAGAAAATACTTATTAATAGAAAAACATTTAGGTTTTATGGTCAAAAATATAATACTGGAAGGCAAAAAATGTTGGGATTACATTCAGAAAGTATATGGTAGCCAAATGGTTCACATATTTTAGAAATAGATGTAACGAAATATTTTTAGTGTTATAAAACCATGAGAAGATAGAAACTCAGAACTTTATAAAAGCTGAATACTTGCATAATTTTCAGAAGCCTTAAAAAGCTTTTTCAGAGTGACCATTTCTCACCACCCACTGTGTCATAAGTGTAGATGATCATGTCCTGTTATGGACTCTTTTTGTTACTAATTTCATCTCACATTTTTCAAGGCTGTGCTCAGGAAATTCCAGTTCAGACCAATTCTGTACCTCTCAGTGCTTCAAGCTTCAGATCAAAGCTCAAGCATACCCTTCTCCTTAAGTTTCCCTGACTACCACATTTTCATCCTGAAAGTCCATTTACCAAGAACTCAATAGAAAAAAATTTGAAAGCAGTGTAGTTTTGTGTTTCTTTCATCTGTTTTGAAATCTATAAACACTGCCATTATTCATTTACAGTACAGCCCAAGGGGTTGTCAGGAGCATGAGCGGAGTTCTCCATCCAGCCATTTGGTTGGAACATCTAGATGGCAAAAAAATTGCTACTTTATATTGCCTCACTCCAATTGGATGGAGCTAAGATATGGGACTTCAGGGATTTGGAGAGGGAAGGGAGAGTAGGGGAGGAATCAAGCAACATTTTTCTAATTTCAGCCCAAGAAAGTAAATATTCTCCAATTGTTATTTCTGTTAGAGTATCCGAAATTACATTTTCTAGAGGAAAGCTGTAATCTGAGAAAAAAGGACACATGTAACCAGAAATATATGAAATCATGGGATTTATGAGGAGGATCTAAAATATCTTGGTTGAAATTTAACCATCACAGTTTATAGAAAAGAGAAAAAGAGGCACCAAAGTAGTAATTTGATATTCTTTTCATTGGCTCTCTTTATTTACCCCAAGTCATAGTACCGGAAGAGATCACAAAAGATGATTTAATTAATCCCTCAAAGTCCAGAAGGGTTAGTGACTTGCTCAAGGAAATACATCAAAGGCAGAAATCACACATATAATTTAAGGCTTTATTAAGTATCTAAATTAATTTGTTTTTAATAATGTAATGGAAGTAATTTTTAAAGGGTTTTTTTTGGTGTTAATTCAGTGTAGATTATACTAGCAATTCCAACTAGAAGTGTTCAATGAATATTTACTCACAACTGCAAGACCACTGTTAATTTATGATGTAACAAAAGAACATCAGTCAATTGTGTTACATTCTAAAATTAAATACATCTTATTTTATAAAGGAATTTGTTATAATATTTCAAAGTACATTTTTTTTGTTCAACATAACTTTATCCAGGATGCAAAGCACTTACCCACATTATAGAAATTATTAAGCAAGTAAAAAACAAATTAGCTAAAAAAAATGTAAAGCTGATAGCTGTATGTGTGTGTATATGTATAATGCCTGAACAATTTTACATAAGAAAATATAATTTTATTTCTGAGAAAATGGGATGTTTAAATCCAGGGAGGGTTATTTACATTGCTCTTACTGTGAAATAATATAAATGTAGCAATCTAATGATAGGGCATCAAGTGCTACACTGTAAAATAAAATTAGTTCAGCCTTCAAGTGAAATTAATTTGATTTCAATTTAGATTATATTCAATAGAAAACTAACATTGTGACTTGTCCGATGAAATGACACAATTATGAAATTAGTATTTCACATTTTGAGTGGATTTTCTTTATGTAAAGTCCTCGGAGATTTCTGTTTTTGTTTAGGACGCCGAAAGATGCAAAGATGTCATTTCCACTCTTACAGTAAGGAAAAGATGATATTTTAGAGCCCATCAGAGACCTGGTTGAGGTTCCAAGACAATGAAATAACCTCAATTCAAAGAGAGACAATCTTCTCCAAGAAAAGGCTGACACTATGTCACCTGTTGCAGAGTAAGGGAGGAAGAGACATGGTCATCATACATGTGGGTGTGTCAAGGGAGGCATAAAGCCCTATTTCTTCCCTAGACCTCTTTCATGAAGCAAAAGCCTTAAGCTCTGGCAGAAGGGTAGAAAACCTCTCATTTCCAGGGCCTATTCAAATATAGATTGCTACTGTAACTGGAGGAAAAGTAGAAGATATGTATAAAAAGTAGAAGAGGAAGGAGCTTCCTGCTCAAGATCAAGCCTTATATCTGGGGTCAAGAGACCCCAGATATAAGACTGTTTAATTGTCTCAGGTAAGAGGGTACAGCATACTGAGAAAGTCCCACACCTGAGGTCAGGTGCACAGGGACTTCCTAAACTGAGACTGGTCTACCACAACAAAAGTCCCTCTCCTTCAGCTCCACCTGCACTTCACCATGAGTTAGCAGTGGGAGTAACGACTGACAGCAGTCTACCAGAGGTAACAGCATGGGAGGAGAGCCTGCACCCCAACCCTGTGATGAAGATGAGCAGAGACTCAGGCTGAGGGTGGGGAGCTCCCACCAAAAAAAAAATTTCCAGCACCTCAGCTCCTGCCCAGAGCCCAAGGCAACTATAGCCCACCAGTAGAGAAGTTTGAAGACTATTTTGCACAAAAGATAATCACAGCCTCAACATTTAGCTCCTTACACCAGACTGACTCCACTTCTCATACTAACAGCCTAAAAGAAGATATTAAGATAAAATACAAAATTCCGAAAAAAATAAAAATAAAAACACTTTTAAACTTTGCACTGTATATCCAGCCTCATTTAAGCAAGAGATTACAAGAAAGACATGTTCACTTGGCCAAGGGCATGGTGGTGGACTGAATTATAGCCCTCCAAAGATACCCACCTTCTAGCCGCTATTACCCATGAATACTGTAGGATAAAAAAGGCTTTGCCAATGTGATTAAATTAAGTTTCTTGAGATGGGGAGATTATCGCAGATTTTCCAGGGATGCCTAAAGTGTAATCACCAGGGTCATTTAAGAGAAAGGCAAGGTCAAAAGAAGGAGAAAGCTATGTGTTGATGGAAACAAAGAGGCAGAGAGAAGAAATTTGAAGATGCTACACTGTTGGCTTTGAAGAGGGGCAAGGGGGATATGAGGCAAAGGGTGTAGGTGACCTCTGGGCACTGGAGAGGATGAGGAAGTTGGTTCTCCCTGGGAACCTCCAGAAGAAGTGTAGCCCTAAAGACTAATTTTAGACTTCTGCCCCTTAGAACTGTGAGAAAACAAATTTCCATTGCTTTAAGCCATGAAATTTGCCGAAAGTTGTTACAGAAGCAACAGGAAACTAATACAGGCTTGAAAACATTATTCCATCTAAAACTCTAAAAGAATTGTGAGAAGTTGTATTCAGGACAGTAAATAGAGAAAGATATGAGATAGAAAAGGAATGAAATAGCAAAAGCACAAAATAAAACAGTAAATGGTTTAAATGGAAAATACATTATTAAAAAAAATAATATCTGCCCATACCCCAGGCGATTTTGGCATGAGCTATGGTGTGTTGAGTGGGAGTGAAGAAGTTGTAAGTAAAATGTAATATTCTTGTATTATTTAGCTGAATAAAGAGATCCTAACTAGATTTATATATTGATTAAAAAGTTGAACTTTAAATCTGTGCATTAAATTATAGAAGATCAGAAAACAAAAAAGAAAAAAAATTTAAAAGATAAAATGACAACAAAGATTAAACCAACAGGTATTAGGAAAGTTCGAAAAAAATTTAAAAAGTGAAACTATGCAGTAAATAGGTCTAAATAATTCTAATAAAGTAAGCAATCAGACTAGATGTGAATGCTTTCAATTTTCTTAGCAAGAGGGAACTTAGAGACCAGAAAAGTACTCTGTTAGAATTTCTCTAAAATCAGTAAACGTTTTTTCCTGATACTTTGCTTCTCTTCTCTGTCTCCCTCTTTATTTTTTTCTCCATCTCTCTTGCACTGGCCGAGGTGCTAGTTAATGAGTTCCTTATTAGTATTCTTTCCTGTACAAGAAAGTTTATTTTGGGAAAGAGCGACTAAGAGAAAAAGGCAATGGTAGAATTTCCCAGTTTGAATTATGTAATGGAAAATTTTGGAACCATGATTACTGTGGAAGCAGATATAAACAATGGTTCTCTTAGCTGACAGGGAGAGCAGGCAAGGTTGAGCTGATAAAATTATAAAAGATGACAGGCCAATCCTATTTTAAGACAGCTTATTAAAAATTTTTCCCACATAATATTTAACTACTTCAGATGAAATAATTTTCACTAAAATTCTCTAGTTATTAAAGGACTATTAGAAAATAGAAACAGCACTACCTGTTTTTACCCACAAGATAACTAGCTGAACTACAAATTGAATTTAATAATTTGATAACCTTTAATGACTTATACAATTTCATGAACATTAGTCCAGTTCTTTAAAATGCATAGAAAAATTATCAGGAAAACACAGAGACACATGTTAAATGTTAAAAAATTGATTAGAAATTACCTAGTTCTGGCTAAAAGATATATTTATCCTATACCTGGATTAAAAGTCCAAAGACTTGAGACCACTAGTTTTTGAATACCTTTACTCTACTTCACTTAACTTTTAATTAAGGAATAACTCTGGAAGCTCTTTAAAAGCTTATTTCATAGTTCAACATACAAAATACACATAAAAAGCATTTCAGAGTTTTCTTAATATCGTGCTGATGGTTGTGTTTTTCTTACATCATATCCTGGTTTGACTCATAAGGATGCCTTCTCTGTCATGGGTTTCTTTTTATTTGAGATCCCACTTTTCTAGTGGTTCCATATATGTATATATAAATTATCTCTGTAAAATGGAGAAAGTTTATCAAGCTGGAAACCCTGCCTGAAAGCAGTGCTTCTCAAATTTGGCTGCATATTAGCTTTTAAAATTCCTAATATTTTAACCAATTAAAAATTAACGTCTCCAGGATAAGACTCAGGCATCATTATTTTTAAATCTTCCCAGATTATTCTAGTGTACAGTCAAGATACAGAATCCATTTCCCTGGGAGTTACATGCAGTGTTTTCAGCAGTGCTTTACTAATGCCTGCTCATTTTAGGACTTTGCACTTCAGCACTGAAATTCTCCTTAATCACTCCCAGTGAGATATAGACAAACAAACTGCTCTTCAAGGGAGAAACATTGAGTCAACGTTCAAAACATAAGGTCAAAGAGTGAGAGTTGTTTGGTCTGTGATAGGTCTGAGACATAGAGTTAATTATTTTATCATCCTTTAATTTATTTCACCCAGGGCCTTTCATTGCTTCTAATACATATTTTTTTTCCCCTAAGTTCTAATCTTTACCAAACATTTTTCAAACTTTCTGTTCTGCTTTAGTTAACTAGACATAGAATTGGGCATGCTACACTATTATCTGAGTGAATCAGATTAGTTTTGTATTGAGAAATGAGAAATAGGCAAAAGAAAGACACCTATACAAACAAACACCACTGTAGAAAAATATTGAAGGGAAATAAACTGAAATTAAATAAGATCAAGAATAAGAAAACAAACATCTGACTTAAAATACGGGTGAAAGATCTGAACACACAACTGAACAAAGAAGATATACAGATGACAAACGAACATATAAAAAGATAGTCAATGTTATTTGTCATTAAAAATTATAAATTTAATCAACAGTGAAATGCCAGGATGAATCTGTTAGAATGGCTAAAATTAAACAAACAAACAAACAACTGATGATATCAACTGCTTGTGATGTGAAGCAGCAGGAATTTTCATTTGCTACATATAGGAATGGAAAATGGTGTAGCCAGTATGTAAAACAAGAGGACAGTATCTTACAAAGCTAAACATAGTCTTCCCATGTGGCCCAACAACTGTGCATTTAAGTGTTTACTGAACTAATTTGAAATGATTTGTAAAACTAGGAGTGATAAAGATGTTTTTTCATCAATGGATCAATCAACTGTGGTATATTTATACAATGCAATGCCATTAAAGGATAGAAAAAAAGAGATGTCGAGACACTGAAAGACATGAATAGTATGTAAATACATATTGCTAAATAAAGGACCCTGTCTGAGAAGGCTGTTCACTACATGATTACAGTTCTGTAAACTTTTGGAAAAGTTAAATAATAGAGACAGTAAAAATAAGAAATTATTAGGGTTTGAGGTAGATAAAGTGGGTTGAAAAGGTGAAGCATGGAGTATATATTTGAGGAAATAAAAGAATTCTGTATGATATTGCAATTGTGGACACATGATACAATTTTTTTGTCAAAACACATAGAACTTTACAGTACAAAGACCCATTAATGTCTAAAATTTTTTAAATTAATTTTCTTAAAAATAAAAAAATAGGGGTTTAGGGAATTCCAGAATAGAATGTAGAATGTAACCAAACAATGTAACCATAATAAAATGTATAAGACAATTTCGATGAAAAGGGTCAGGGAGAAAATGCTGACCTAAGACGTAACTTTAAAAATAAGTGAAACTGAAGCAAAGACCAAAGGCAATGGTATATAAGCATTATACTCTATTTCACAAAGTTGTTTCCTACAGGGTTACCAGTTAACAATTTTGCTACCACTATACAAGTATACTGAAATTGAACAATTAAGTAAATGAATGGTTGGTAAAAGCCAGATTTCTTACTGTTAGAGGGAGAGCTCAGAGATAAGTCAGGGGAAGAGTCTAGAATGATCCACATGGTAAGGGATAAAGTTGTAGATGTCTGTATTAAGCAGTTTTTAGTTTAATACAGATACAGATGGTTACATATAGAACTATTTATATAGATGCTTATATACACATTGGCATATACTCATATATATTTCTTTTCTCTGTTAACTGACAATTGCTAGAAGGAGCAACAGCCCAGTATCAATGAGCACACCTATCACACAGATCTTGGTTTCTAATACCATTCTCCTATAAAAGGAACCATGCATCCTTAGAGAAATGGCTGATTTTTGGACTGGGGCAGGAAATATACAAGATGAACATGGATCATACAAACAAACAAAAAACCCACACTGAGGTTTGTCAAAGGGACAAATGAGCCAACTGAAATAGCTTCCAATGTCTAAAGCTGGAACAATTCAAGTGATAAAATAGCATGGGATTATGACCCAATGTGTACAGTAAATATACTTGAGGCCATAAAAATGAATGATAGACTAAATCAGCAAATGGAGAGAAGAAAAAAATCTACCATACAAATTTCAAATCACTTATGTAGGTATTTTGCTTTCAAAGAAGTGGAACATAACTTCCCACTATCTAAGTGTGAGCCACATGTAACGATTTTCCTCCAAAAAGTATCATATGGAAAAGGGGAAAAAAGAGTAACTTTAGGGTGGAGAGACTGCACAAACACTACCTCAATCAGGTGACCAAGGTCAATGGCAACAGTGATAAATAGTGTTGATAGTATATATACTTCATACAATGTGATGAATATGGCAAGGATGCCCACTATTACCACTTGTGTTATACACTGGAGTAGAGCAACCAGATAATCCAAGTGGGCAACAGAAAGAAATTAAAAGTATTAAAATTGCAAAGGTAGAAGAGAAACTATCATTATTTGCAGACAGTATAACTGATATATGAAATCCCAAAGAGAATCAACGCTACAATTTAATGCAAAAATAAGGTAATATAGAATGGTAACAAGGCACAAATTAATTTTAGAAATTAATATTCATATATGCAAGCAATAAAGTTCCTAAAACTAAATTGTGTAATATAATTTAAATGAGGGGAGAACTTAAAAACATTAATGAAGAACATTATAGTAGACTTTTATAAATGAAAATAAATAAAACATAATTGCTATAGTCTGAATATTTGGAAATGGGATTAGTGACCTTTAAAAGGAGGCTTCAGAGAGCTTTTCCATCCCTTCAGTTACCTGAAGACACAGCTAGAAGGTGCCATCTTTGAAGCAAAGAGTGAGCCCTCAAAAGACACTGAATCTGTTGGCAGCCTGGGGAAAATATTTGCAACAATAAGCAGAAGACTAATTTCCCTAATGTAATGAACTCCTAAAAGCTAATAAAGAAAAGATAAATGATTCAATGAAAACATACACAAAGGATATGAACAGATACTTCCCTGAAATACAAATGACTTCTAAATATAAATATGATCAATCTCATCAGTAATAAGAGAAATGCAATTTCAAACTAACTCAAATATGTTTTTTCACTTATCAGACTGGCAGAAATCCTTTGATTCTATTCCATACTGTTTGATAATCTTGGCAAAGACGTAGAGAACCAGTCAGTCATACATGCTTATAGACAGATAGATTGATTACTGAAAGGAATTCGGCAACAGTTATCAAAATTATACAGGTGTGTTTTGTGTGTGTGTGCGTGTGTCTGTGTGCACACGTGTATCTCTTTTGCCTCAGCAGTCCCACAAATGAGAAGTTATCCAACAGATTTAGCTGCAAGTATGCATACTGATCCATATGCCATTGTATTTATTTTAGCACTATTAGTAATAACACAAGAAGAGCAGCCCAAATGTCAGTCAGTAGAGTACTGGTTAAATTTAAAGGAATTCTCTGCATCTATTAAAACATATATGAGAAAGATTACTATTCATTGATATGGAAAGTTTTCTGACACATAGTTAAGTGAAAAAACCAAGGTGTAAAATTGCGTATGTAATATACTACCTTTTGTGTAGAAAGGAAAGAAATATATAATTATCTATTATATAAATTTGCTCATACATGTGTAAAGTCACTGGAAAAACAAATAAGAAACAAATGGCTGTGATTAGTTGGGTTAGAGGAGTGATGGCACGGACTTTTCATTAAATACCATTTGCAGGAGTTGCTTTTTCAAAAAGTTAAATAAGTTGACTCCTATTTGCTCAAGGCAAAATTATGACGTGAGTGTTAAGAAAAATAGCCCATCAAGATTCATTGTTATTCAGTTTTGTGTTCTCTATGGGTATTTAAAAATACTAACAAAAACTCCCCAATCTGTATGTTCTCAGTATGTGTATTTGGAATGAGAGGGTGGCACCCCTTTTTGGAGTGAGCCATGGAGCTCTGCTAGCTTTTCTTCAGTCCCAACCACTGAGGTCATTGTTTGGCCTGCCTATATCCAAGGATAGTTTTGCATGTTGAATTGAAATGAATTCAGAACCTGGAGGGTCAGACAGTCCAGGAACAAACCCAAAAGTTCCATGGAGTAGTTTATAAGAATTCAGTGCAGTCCTTGAAATAAATTAAACCTATCATGGAAGACTGAGGTTGAAGGCTGAAAGCTGAGTGTAGTTTTCTTAATATAATGAAGCACTAACCACTCCGTGTTGAAGTAGATGCAGCCTCCACCTTCAATGACTAACATATTGCATCTTTATTTAGAAAGGATCTTGTAGTTCCACACATTCATAATAGTCACTGAAATAAAATCTTTATTTTGCAAAGCATTTTGATAGTCTCTTAACCCTATAGAAATAAAAATGGGTTGAAAATTGAATTTTGCTCCATGATGGGCAAGTTTATGAAGAAGATAAATTATGGATCTAAGAAACCATTTCAAACCTCATATGAATCTCCATATGAACAATGGAATTAAATGTGTTATTTTATTTGCCATTACTGGCATTGTTAGGGTGACAGATCATCTATTTGTTATATTTGGCTTTCACATAGCCTCTCTGACAAAGCTGTGCTGTTGAAATAATATTTCTAGATGGAATAATGGAACTTCTGATGAAATGAATGAATTAGTAAATGCAATGATGAGTGTATTTATGGTATCCATGGGGAGGTACAAAAATTAATCAATTTCAGCCAATTTTAAGGCACATAAATGGGTGCAATTAATCTTTTCACTTAAATCCAGTTAATTTAAATGTTTGAAAACAGTTATGGTTAGTTATGATAGATCCTTTTCTAAATGATAGCATTTGAAAATAATTTGGACAGTGTTGACTTTCCAAGTGTCACAGTCATAACACTATGTGTTTCAAAAGGTTCCTTCTCAGTCCTCAGATGCTCTTGAGATGTCAAGGCAAATAGACTTTTCAACATAAAAGTCACTGAAAAAGACAGTACTTTTGCACTAAGTGATAATCGCAAAAATATTTTTATTTAGAGGTGAGAATTAATTTCCCAAACTAGAAAAGGCTCTGTTCTTAATTGTCGAGACAGAAAATAATTTGGGAAATTTACCTATGAGAATATATTCCAGTAATTGATTCCCTTTCTCTCAGAGCATCAGGTTTTGCTTCCAAATATACACAGAATAGCTTTTCCATTTTGGTGAAACTAGAAGTTGGACAACATCTCAGGACTTTAATCTGAATGCTGAGATGCTATTACCAGCTACTGACTGGTTTATTCTTCTGAGTGACTGTAGTTCAATCTCCTCTTTAGACTAACCCTCTTTAGCCTTGATGCACACACTATCCTGATCTCATCTAGAAATATGCATCTGAAAGAAATCCAGATATTTTCTGGATAACGTACGGTCAAAACATATTAGAAAATGCTTCAGGACATTAAAATATCAGAATACATTTTTTAAATAGGGCCAATTGTTTTGTTACTTTATGGTTATTTTAACCCATCAGGTACTATACTTTTCATGCCATGCCTATCTATAAGCACCACTTCTAAAGGAGAGAGGCATCTCACATTCTGATGAAAAACAGTGATTGGTCTTTGAATGACTATAACCAAAGCTGTTGCTATCTTTTCTGTGGGTCCTTTCTGAGGAAATGAGTATGCTCTCACAGTGAGAGTACGGTATCCTAGGAGGAACTTAATTAAACCTCAGGGCTTATGTCACATTAATAATAATCCTGACTTTATGACTTTGCTTGAAATCCTTTGTAAGATATCACTGAAAGTAAAGAGACGTCTCTCCATTTGAGGATATGTTTTATTCAATAATCCCATCTCAATGTGCATCTATCTGGTTTCAACACTCTTGGGAATGAGGCAGTGTTTAAAAGCTGCTCATCCTATTTGCCTATTTCTTCTCCACAGGTAGTTTTTGAGGATCTGCTTTTGGCTCTCTTAGCAACTGGACTAATTCTAGTACAAATAATCTGAGTTACAAAGCAATCCAGAAGAATTTTTCAAATAATGACTTCCATAGACCATTTTATTGGAATGACATGGGGATACTTACTAGAAATGCAGACTCATGTAAGAGTCCTGAAGGGAGCAGCAATGGATATCTCAGATACCCTAAGGACTCCCTAAGCTTTTACGATGGACAAAGTTCTTCTCTTTCCTGCAAAGTATGAACTCTCATAAAGAATACTTTTATCTCCATTCCCAGGTGTTAAGCTGGTTGTCAGAAGCACTTTGTCAGCAGTCAGTGTCTTGTTTATACTTATCTCCATTAGTTATGGGGAAAGCAAGTTACTGTTGTTTTCTCGAGATCCTGTTGGAGATATTTTATGCCTTTGCTTGGGAAGTTTTGTGTAGTTTGTCTTTGAGAGCCTCATTTTCCCCATCAAAGAACTGGTGGTATATTTGGGATTTTAAGTTCTTTTAAGTTTTATTTGTTTTTCTGTTTCTCATCATGAGGGATCATTTTTGGGAATCAGACTACTTGGATTGAAGGGAAGGTGCAGTTATCATCACAGAAAATGCCCCTAAGAAATGAGAGAATGGCCTCTTAACAAAAGTAGTTGTCTCACCCAACTTTTTCTGTCTCTCTCTCTCTGTTTCCTTCTCTCTTTTAAGGGAGTCTGGAGGAGTTGATTTGAGGCTTTTGAAATAAACACAGGAAAGAATTTTACTCTCACTCTGTGGGTCAGCATTACAGTTTATATTACTTAGCCAGGCTCTGTTTGTAATAATTTTATAATAAATGTTTTGGATCAGGTACAAAAGTATGATTTTCTTCCTGAATACATTTATGCCAGAGGTTATCAGCATATATAATAGGACTGAGAAAATGAGGGGTTGGAAATAGTAAATTAGAATGAGCTGTTTCCAAACTCTATGGGAAATCAATGAGTTGAAGAGCATTATTTATAACTCACTTGAAATTTCCTGAAGGAGAAGTATCTCATCTCTCCACATACCTAGTTGGCTAACTTCAACCTGGTTTTAAAGGACAGCAAATGGGAATTACATCTTCCCAGTACCTGGCTCAATTTGATTGCCACAGAGACCTGAAATCTTGACAAGGTAAATAGGAAGATTTGTAAATAAGATCTCAAAAGAGAATATTGGAGAATTATATAATAGAAAAATAACTAAGAATTTCTCGTTGCCTCAAAAACTCTAAAATAAGATCTTACAAGAACATGAATCAGAATCTTGTCTGATCAGAATCAGAGGATTTTGGTAAATAAATCTGGAGGGTGAGGTTTTTAAGGACTAGATTATGGAAGAAATTGTAATTTAAGTACAATAAAGGTCTAGATGATTTATAAACGTAAGCTAATAAAAGGCCCAGGGAAGATGCCAAGTTTCTGAATTGTTTAAGAATAGCTATGAATGGTAGTTTCTAAGTCTCATTGATTTATGTTATTAATGTAACAGCTTTCAGCTTTCTCTGGATAAACAGGACCATCAAAAAAGAATTTAAACTTTTTTTTTTTAGCCTTTCACTGATTCACTTATTCTTTCTTCAGCATTTATCTTAGGCCTGTGCAGTTGCCTAGAAGATTTAACACTCGTATGTCTTTATCGTATTATAAGATGATGCTACAGAGAATCAAAAATAACTTACACTCTCAACAGAGCCAGACAGTAAGTGCTAGCTCTTAAATAAGCAAAAAGATTAAGCCTGACAAATTTTCTGTTTCCTGGAGTTATACTGTGCTTTTACTGAAATACCCACAAAGGTTGCACCAAGAAATAGTAGTATAGTAAAAAGAAATAATTTGGAAGCATAAAAAACGTGGGTTTTTGGCTTTGGAGAAAATATTAAACACTGCACTCTCCATCAACATTCCTCAGAAGTACAATTCTTAGCCTTACTAAAAAAAAATTTATAAGATGTCTTAGCAGATGAAACTTTGCTCTCATCATCCAGTTCCTTTACTTTGCTGTTAAACCAAGAACGACCCCAAATGGAAACATTTCCGAAGTAATCTTTTGGAATAAATTCTCAGATTTCAATAGTTTACTGTTTTCAAAAGTTTGCAACACTTATTGAGTTCTCTCTCCCAGTATTTCTGGGAATACTGAAAAGAACGTTTTTTAAGTGTTTTTATTTTTGTGTGTAGAGAAATAAAGATGCCAAAAAAAAAAAAAAAGCCAGCAACAACAAAACATAGCAAATCTGTGGCAGAATTTTAATGAGAATTGAAGCTTGAGATGTCCTAATTATTCCTTATCATGCCCTATACAGTCATCTGTCCGTATATGCAGGAGATTGGTCTGGAGACCACCAGAGATTCCAAAACCTGATGATGCACAAGTCCCTTATGTAACAAGGCATACTATTTGCATATAATCTTCCCACATTCTTCTATATACTTTAAATTATCTCCAAATTACTTTCAATGCCAAAGACAACATAAATGCTAATATGTAAAAAGTTGTCACATTGTATTGTTTTTTTCCTACGTGTATTATTTTTATTGTTATACTGTTATTTTTATCATTTTTTTCCCCCAAATACATTTGTTTAATCTGCAGTTGGTTGAACTGGTAGACGCAGAACCTGTGGATATGGAGGGCCAACTATTCTTGGTTTCACATTAGCTCTTAGTATATTGGAAACACATTGTCAAAAAATATTCTCTTTAATAGATCAATTATATAATGTTCCTAGTAAAAAGATTTTGAACAAAATCTCTCTGGAGGGAAGGGTTGCTAATGAGTATGCCTATCACCTTAATTTTCACCTTTCCCTTGAGATTCTACTTTTCCCTCACAATCAGTATCACACTTAGGCTTCCCACTGTATCTGCTGCCCAGTTGGGGATAAAATGTAACATAGCTAGAATAAATTTTATTTCCATTTATCTATTAACACAGCTAAAATAAACTGATATTTTCAAAGAGACATGACTAGAAAATAAAGAGGTACAAGAAGAAAATGAACAATGGAACTGTAGGATGTGTCTTCTTTTTAGTGAATAATTCATTGAACATGCTGGCCCTGCTTCATCCGACATCCTGTTGGAGGGACCCAGTATAGGGGATGCTTAGAGGACGTCAACCCTTAGGAGACAAAGGGCCAGAGGTCACTTCCATGGTCATCTTTTCCCAATTGAAGTTATCTATTGGTGTATTGTATAGGTTATTTTAATAAAAATGGTGGTCTTTTTGCATTTTGTTCTGATTTAATTCCAGATTTTAAAAAATCAAATAACTCAGAGGATCTATATTTTATTTATTTTAAAGTGGTAAGGTCATAAAATACATGATTGCTGAAAGGTGAGATACACAGGACAACTACATTTTGTGCTGCAGGATATGTACATTCATAGGTTGAAACAAATACTACTAAAAGTTCTGTTCTTTGACCTACCTGGGAAATTGGAGTAGTCTAAAATGTTACTTATTATTTCTGAATCTAAATACTATCTCCAAAAAAAATGGAGAGGAGTTATATAGAGGAAGATTTCAACCAATTATCAGGAAATAATTTCTAATGAATAGATCTGTCCAAAAAGTAGCTTAAGCTTCTTCATAACATAAATGAGGTCCTTTTAATGAGAAATGTGTGGGTAGTGGGTAAATGAGTACTACGTGGGGGTACAGAGGATAGGGTTGGTACAAATCTGACAGGAAGTTGAAGTAGAATCCTATGAAATACACTAAGTCTCTATTTAAGTGTAATTTACCATGTGGCTAGATGCTCAATTTTCAAAGAATTGTAGATGTTCAATTTTCAAAGAATTGGAGTTAGGTGACATATAGTGGCTCTACATAATTCATCTCTGATAAAACAAGACATTTTAGGCTATTTCAGTGCTCTGGGATATTTATTGTTGTGAATATAAATTACTCAAGTCATAAATATATGCATAAACTGGTTAATCAAGGCTACTTAATCCAGAATTCCAGATAAAAGTTTGTTATAACCAAAGAAACAACTACACTATTTTTATTTTTCTTTTGATTTAAAGATTTTGATTTCTATTGTATAAAGTTATAATTGGCATCCACATACAAATTTTATATTTTGGGCTACCTTCCAAAATAATTAATCAAATTTGGATTTCTTTATTGCACTGCATAAGTTAGAAGGGTTTGAGAGAGAGATCCAAGATGGCCGATCACTAGCAGCTCAGGATTGCAGCTCCCAGTGAAAGCGCAGAAAGCGAGTGGACGCCACACTTACAGATGAATTTTTGCTGCCCAGGGACCAGGACATTCCCAGCGGAGGAGCCCCACGGGTCGCCAGTGTGACCCTTTCGGCTGGTGCGGCTGTTTTGCCGGCGCCTCGGCCCAGCGGCTCTTGGTGTGGAGTAAATGGGACTGGGTCTCCTTTTGAATGATGTTTGGAGCTCTGTGAAGGTAGAGCAGTCCATTCAGCTGATTGAAAAAGGGACTGAAGAGGGAAGCCAGACTGGAGACCCCCGGGCAGCAAAGCACCACGAATTTCAACACTGCTGTTTTAGCCAGTGTTGTAGTTCGCCTCAGTGAAAATTACATAGATTCCAGAGCTGGGAATTAACAAGCTGGACGTCCACTCAGAGACCTAATTTGAAACTTGGTAATTACAAAGACGACAGGTGGATAAAACCACAAAGATGCCAAGAAGCCACCATAAAAAAACTGAGAACACTCAAAATCAGAATGTCTCTCCTTCTACAGAGGGCGCTAATTCCTCATCAGTAACGGAACAAGGCCTGATGGAAAACAAGTGTGAAGAATTAACAGAATCAGGCTTCAGAAGGTGGATAATAAGAAACTTCTGTGAGCTAAAAGAATATGTTCTAAACCAATGCAAAGAAACTAATAACTTTGAAAAAAGGTTTGACGAAATGCTAATGAGAATGGACAATTTAGAGAGGAATATAAACGAATTAATGGAGCTGAAAAACACAATACAAGAAATCCGTGAAGTATGCACAAGTTTTAACAGTTGAATTGATCAAGCAAAGAAAGGATATTAGAGGTCGAAGACCAATTTAATGAAATGAAATGAGATGATAAGATCAGAGAAAAAAGGGTAAAAAGGAATGAACAAAATCTCCAAGAAATATGGGACTATGTGAAAAGACCTAATTTACGCTTAATAGGTATACCTGAAAGTGATGAAGAGAATGAATCCAAGCTGGAAAATATTTTTCAGGATATTATCCAGGAAAATTTTCCTAAACTAGCAAGGCACAACAATACTCAACCCCAGGCAATACAGAGAACCCCACAAAGATATTCCTCAAGAAGACCAACCCCAAGACACATAATTGTCAGATTTACTCGGATTGAAATAAAGGAGAAAATGTTAAGGGCAGCCAGAGAGAAGGGCCAGGTTACCCATAAAGGGAAGCCTATCAGACTCACAGCAGATCTCTCAGTAGAAACTCTACCAGCCAAAAGAGAGTGGGGGTTAATATTTAACATCCTTAAAGAAAAAAACTTTCAACCCAGAATTACATATCCAGCCAAACTAAGTTTTACAAC
>CAUYQU010034628.1:0-15008 GCA_963574635.1 Cheracebus regulus | reverse complement strand
TTCTAGATTTCCCCTCTGGGGTCCCCTTCCACACTTTCATGGAAGCCTGTCTTCCCCCACTAAACTCCATCTCTCTCTATTCCCTTCCACTCAGTGTGGAAGCTGCTCTCCTCTCCCGGATTCCATCTTTCTGGATTCTCTCACTCAGTGTGAGAGTTAGCAGTTTCTTTCTCTTCTGTTTCTCTCTCTAAATAAAATCACTTCTACAACAACAACAACAAAAAAGAACTAATTTCCTCTACAGGGATCAGAACATTATGGCGCTGTACTTAAATGTCCTTATTCTCCTAAAAGGCCTTTATGGTTGTTCAATGCAATCTTCAGTGTTAGAAGCCGATGATGAGGTCAAATCTTAGCAAAGCAATTCAATTTCAGAAAACCGAAAACTTTCCAAGCTCCACCTTGGCTACCGCATCTGGCCACCTGGCGCCCCTGACGCTGCTTTCCATCCCCTGACTGTGGATGAGGAGCCTGCTGCGAGCTCCTGGCTGTGGCCCCAGCACCCACATTAGATAACCCTCCTGTGATACTTGCCTTTAGCATTGACCAGTTCTTACTCACTCGGTATTTAATGCTCTTTGGAAGCTTTTGTGAAGATAATTTAATAAGGTGGGGTTTGTTCTTTCTCTTTCAACACCCTGGTTTTTTTTTTTTTTTGAAATAGCATCTCACTCTATCATCCAGATTGGACTGCAGTGGTGCAATCTCAGCTCACTGTAACCTCTGCCTCTGGGCTCAAGCCATCCTCCAATCTCAGCCTCTCAAGTAGATGGGACTACAGATGTATGCTTCTGCGCTCAACCAATTTTTGTAGAGGTGGATTTCTTCACGTTCCCCAGGCTGGTCTGGAACTTTTGAGCTCAAGTGATCCTCCTGCCTGAGCCTCCCTCCCAAAGTGCTGGGATTACAGGCACGAGCCACTGCACTCAGCCACCACCCTGGTATTTATGGCAGCCAAATGAGTATATTTTAGAAGCTAAAAAAGATTTGGGAAAACAGTAGAGTTCATCTTTCTCTGGGAAGAAAGTGCTTAGAGCACTGCCTGGCACAACATAAGGACAATATATATGCTTATTACATGGAAATGTTAAATAAATAAGGGAATAATAAAGTTCTAAATGGAGGCTTTGGAGCTATTCCAATAAAAGTAAAATTCAGAACAGTTTAGCAGGAAAGTCTTTTCAACAATATTTCCTACTTATGCAATAAAACATAGAGAAGAGCGCAGAGAAGGAAACAGCTCCAGCAATTCCCCTCCCCCACATCGCCAGGTTTCCCTCCTGCGCCGACTCCCACACATGCTGCTGTTTCTTGTGTCTTAAAAGGAGAAAAACACTCAATCCCACTTCTCTTCAGCTGCTGTCTCATCTTCTCTCCTCTGCCTCCCAATTCTTCCTTCCATTCTCTCTTGAACTCACTCTGCTGAGCCTTTCACCCCCACCACACCATCAAAAGGCAAAGGTCACCAACAATCTCACCGCTAAATCCAAAGGTCAGGGCTGGGTTGTTATTCACGAGATCCACAGCAGCCTTTCTCGCCTCCCTGGTCAGCTGGCCTCGTGTGTCTCCACAGCCACTCCCTCCTGGGCTCCGTGTGTCACTCAGCTGCTCCCATACCTCTCCATGTTGGTCTCTGTTCTCTCTCCTGATTCTCTGGGTGTTCGATCTGGGCTGACTTTAAACACTACCTGAATGCTGCTGACTCCCCGGTTATAAGTGCAGCTTGGGTCTCCTCCCTGGTCCTAGGTAGTCAACAAGACCTACTTGGCCAAAGATAAACTCCTGATGGCCCCTAACCTGCCCTTCTGTGACTCTGCCCTAGAAAGGGCAAACAGGATCCTTCTAGTTGTTCAGGGCAAACACCCTGCTGTCATCTGGGCCGCTGTCTTTCTCTCGTGTCCCATCCCCATCAATCTGATTAGCCCTGTGCTCAGGCCTTGGCAGACTCCATCACTTCCTGCACCCCCACGGCAAACATTCTTCTCCACGTCGCCAGCTCCCTTAACCGAATTCTGTCAATCGTCTCCTCTATGTGATGTGACGTTGGGCCCTCAGTGTCCCCTTCAGGTCTGAGACTGCTAGGAGTGTCACCAGTGGGGCCCCTCCCCAGGAATCATCCTCAGGCAAAGACAAACAGCCTTAGCCAAGGTTCTGACCCCTCCCCAGAGCAGCCCACATCCCAGGACTGGTCCCAGTGGGGCTATAAAGCCCAACCCCCTTGCCTATTCAGACCTTCTCTCAAGGACCATTCTGGCCCACAGCTTCACCCAAGATCATCTGAGAACTCTACTGTCTCCTCTGCCACATCCTGCCTCCCTTACTCCGTCACAGGTGCCGCTCCCACAGGCACAGTCCCACAAGCTTCCTGAAAACAAATTCTATCCAGAGTCTGTTTTCCAGAGAACTTGACCTAACATTTCTTCCAACTGGTCCTCTTCCTGTTCCCAATATTGTGGCCAGAGTAAGCCCATTAAAACATAGGTCTATTCCTGTCGTTCTTCTGACAAACATCTAGAAGCTTCCATTTCACTCAGAGTCAAGGACAGCATGACCTGTGTCCTGATGTGAGAGCCCCTCACGTCTCTGACTCAGTCCTCTTGCACTCTCCCCTTTCCACTGCACTGCAGCCACAGTGGCCACCTTGGTGTGCCTGGACCAGACCAGCCTCCTACCTCAGGGCCTTGGCATGTGCTGCTCCTGCTGCCTGGAATAAGCATCCCCTGATGTCCACACAGGTTAGCCCCCACTTCCTTCAGGTCTGTATGCAGATGTCACCTTCTCAGGGAGGCCTCCTCGGTCATTCTATTTACAGGTTCAGAGCCCCGTCTTTCACAGCTCCTATCCCCTCCTGCTTTCACTTTTCTCTTTAGCACCTGTCCCCAACACACATGTGATGTGTTTCACTCATTCGTCATGTTTACTGCCTGTTCTCCCACATGGTGTGTGCTCCACATGGACAGAGCTCTTGCATTGTGCATTGCTGGAGGCCTAGAGCCAAGATAGTCCCTGGTGTGGAGTGTTCAGTGAGTATCTCTTGAATAAATGAATTTAGAAATGTATCTGTTTCCTTCAGTTCATGTAACTGCAATCAGATTCTCATTTATGGTTTACATGCACGTAGTTTAAGTATCATAAAGCCATGAACGACATACCTGGGCTACAATGTCTATGATTCTCCCCTTGATGTGGACATCCTCCAGAGGAACCAAGTTCCCAGAGGCGTCCTGGAGGCCAGCCTTGGTGCTGCTGCTGGAAGTTTTGGCATCTGGTAACTGATAATCTAAACGTTAAAAATGTTACCATTAGTTTTCAAAACCATCCCTATTTTTTGTTATTTTGATTTTTATTCTCTCCATGCCTTCATACATTATATTTTAGGGAAAATGGACAAATAGCATTTTATGATTTTCAATAGCCAATTCTGAAAAGCAAGTGAACCCACATGAGAAAAATGGGAGTTGCCTTCTGCCTTTTTTTTGAGACAGCATCTTACTCTGTCACCCAGGTGGGAGTGCAGTGGCACAACCCCTGCTCATGGTAGACTCGTCTTCTCTGGCTCAGATGATCCTCCCATCTCAGCCTCCCAAGGAGCTGGGATTACAGGTGCGCACACCACCATACCCAGCTAATTTTTTGGTGTTTTTTGTAGAGATGAGGTTTAATCATGTTGCCCAGGCTGGTCTCGAACTCCTGGACTCAGGGATCTACCTGCCTTGACCTCCCAAAGTGCTGGGACTATAGGCATGAGCCACCATACGTGGCCTGCCTTTTTTTTTTTTTTAAAGACACTTCTGCTTAGTTTTTTTTTTCTTCTTTTCTCTCTTTTTTTTTTTGGGGGGTAGAGATGGGGGTCTCACTATGTTGCCCAAGCTGGTTTTGAACTCCTGTGCTCAAGTAATCCTTCTGCCTCAGCCTCTCAAGTAGCTGGGACTATAGACATGTGCTCTTCTGCCTTTTTAATGTAGAGATTGTGGCATGTCCTCTTGAAAACTTAGTATTACTTGACATACATTTAAACATACACACAAATATACAGAGGTCTTCAGACTGTCTTGAACGTGGCTGAAGCCTGAATCCAGGTATCTGCATTCCCTGGTTTGTAATGTAGAAAGGCTCAGTCACTATCATTTATGGTAGTACACAAGCATTCTGGCATGACATGAAACAACCTACAGAAGACTGACTCAGCTCCTACAACAGCATATTGAAAAACGTTCACATCCTATTCTAAGTGGTACAAACATACAGATAAGGTTAGGAAATATAAATACATATTGTCTTACCAGATATTTCATTTAATGACTCCCAGAGAAAAAATTGGAGTCACCTCTGAACACACATTAACTCATGCATTTCTGATAAAAAAGAATTTGAGCACAGCCAAAAATGTTAATGTGTTTTTACAGTCCTGCTAATTAATGTGGTAATTGTTTGGGCTCGTGATGATCTGAGAAGTGAACATCCTCTTGTATGCACACACTACTGCTGCTAACATATGCAGCACATGTGACAATTTACTCAGTGCCTTCAATTTCCCCTTCAACCCTTACAGCAGTTCTGTCATGTGGATACTGCTCTCATTCCCATTGGAGAGAAGGTGGACTGCAAAACATCGTGCAGTTTCAAGATTGCAAGGTGGCAGGGCGACACTCAAACCCCGGGTTTCTTGACTCGACAGCGGGTCTGCTGTCTGCTCTGCCCACCCCATTACACTTTCTGCACCATGACATCTTAGCAAGGTTCCACAGGTTTTAGCCTTGATTATAGCAGAAGAGGATAAGCTTAACTTCAGTGTGTCAATGAAGTCACATGGAATTTTGAGATCGCTCAACCTTTCTCAAACATTCTGATATTTATGTATGCAAGATAAGAAAGGAAATAAGGCTGGGCATGGTGGCTCACATCTGTAATCCAGACACTTTGGGATGCCAAGGCAGGAGGATTGCTTAAGGCCAGGAATTTGAGACCAGCCTGGGCAACATAGTGAGATCTTGCCTCTAAAAAAAAAAAAAGTCACATATGGTAGTCCTAGCTAGTTGGGAGGTTGAGTCAGAAGGATCATTTAAACCCAGGAGTTTGAGGCTGCAGTAAGCTTTGATCACACCACAGTACTCCAGCCTGGGGGACAGAGTGAGACCCTGTCTCAAAAGAAATTTATATTTATATTTTAAAATTAAGTGCTTTATTTTGACATTAGGCAGCAGGCTTGACTGATGTTAACATTGAGAGAAATTTGTGGGAAACAATTTTGAGATTGAAAGAAAATGAAATATTTATGGATCAGGTCATAGATATAACAAATGCAAATATTCATTCCATTAAAAATATAACATTTGAGTTCTATACATATAATAACATAAAACAGCATTCGAGAAAATTGTCCTACCTTCAACCTTTGAAAAATCTGAAAACGCAGGTCTGTATTCCTCTAGTTCAGTAGGATCACCAGGATGAAAGTCCTTTATTTGATCTCCAGGCATGGAAAATTTAATAATATATTTCATTTTAACCTGATTGGTTTTATAGACAACAAATTCATCATCCTAGAGAAAACAGAAATCAGTAGGTAATTAACAACGACAGCAACAAAAAGCCTGTATTGGCAGATGTTTTTGCAAAAGCATGCTTGCTAATTTAGAATATGTTGAATTAATGCAGTGAATATATAATAATTATTTAAACTTAAGCATATTTAATGAAAATAGGAGCAAAAATCTGAGGCTCTTCTTTGAGCATTCAAGACCCTCTTTGCGTGTTCCTTGATATGAAAATACCTCAAAGTCTGTGGTGACAGAGGCTGTCTGTGAAACTCCATGCACACTGTTGTAGCCTGGTGGTGCTTCAGTTAAGGAAAAGTCCTTCTTGTGTAAGTCCATACACTTCCCGAGTGCTACGTCACAGATGAGCAGGAGTCTGGTGCCATCTGTCTCTCCCGGGTGTGAGTACTTGATACTTGTACTGCATGTGAAAGGAAATAAACACATATTTATAGCTTACAGTGACCTGTCAATAACATTTTATTGCATAAACAGGAAATATTATTGAAAGATGTTCCTGGTAAACTGTTCTAATTTTCCTGTTATTGAAATATCTCCAAAGACTCAATTTAGAACTTTATTATACACTTATTTATTTAATATTTCTTCTTCTTCTTTTTCTTTTTTTTTTAGACAGAATCTTGCTCTGCTACCCAGGCTAGAGTGCAGTGGCACGATCATAGCTCATTGCAGTCTCAAACTCCTGAGCTCAAGTGATTCTCCCATCTCAACCTCCTGAGTAGCTGGGACTGCAGGTTTGTACCACACCTGGCTTTTTAAATTTTTTGCAAAGATGGGATCTGACTATGTTTCTTAGGCTGGTCTCAAACTCCTGGGTTCATGTGATCCTCCCTCCTCAGCCTCCCAAAGTGCTGCAATTACAGGCATGAGCAATCATGCCTGGCCTATTTCACATTTCTATGTGACAAACATGTATACTGCCCTTATGTTTTGCTAGGCAGTGCTCAAAGCACTGTTCCCAGAGGGAAAAACATATACACATTTTGCTATCATAAATACCAGGGTGGTGAAAGAAAAGGAAAAATCACCACCATACTAATTAGGAAAAGGTAGATTTAATTCTCTGCACTGAAGCTCAGAAAGGAGTAAGAACTGTGAGTACCAAGTAAGAACTGGTCAAAGGGAAAGATGAGCTCTCACAAAGCCTCCTGAATAGAAAAACAAACACTTTAAATGATATCCACATGAGAAATGTTTTATCTTTCTTTGGGAATCAGCAGCTTTAATAAGGCAACTCTTGCTATTAGGAGCACAGGCTAGGACACATCTTTGGGGACAACATTTTGGAGACGCATCTCTCTCTCTCTAGATATATTTTTTGAGATGGAGTTTCACTCTTGTTACCCAGGCTGGAGCACAATGGCACAATCTTGGCTCACTGCAACCTCCGCCTCCTGGGTTTAAGCAATTCTCCCACCTCAGCCTCTGGAGTAGCTGGGAATACAGGCATATGCCACCAGGCCCAGCTAATTTTTTTTGTATTTTTAGTAGAGACAGGATTTCACCATGTTGGCCAGGATGGTCTCGATCTCTTGACCTCATGATCCACCTGCCTTGGCCTTCCAAAGTGCTGGGATTATAGGTGTGAGCCACCGTCCTGGCCAATGCATCTCTATTTTTTAAAGATCAAGTTCAAAATGCAAAAGTATGGCCAGATGACCCTTCTTTGTTTCACCCACTAAAAGAAATAAGTCCCACATTCCTTCTATAACCCTCTCCCCTTTGGAGAGCTCTTTCCCTGCAACTTACAAGCATGCTTCCTTCCTTCTCATTAAGCCCCATCCTGGCCTTCTCCCTGGAGCTCTCTCTACTCCTTCCTAGCTTACCACATTCGGCAGAGGAGGCCAGTGACCATCTCTTCTGGCTCATTTACTCCTTAATCCATGGCCATTTGACTCAATTCACATCTAAAAATTTTTACTTTGATATATTGTGCATAGGGAAAAGCATTTATAATATAAACGTTTAAAGAATAACAAGATAAATATCCATATAACTTCTGCTTAGCTTAAGAACTAGAACATCCCTAAAACTTCTATGCTGCCCCACAGCTCACCTCTTCCACCCAGAGGTAATTTGATCACTGTCTTGATTTTTGTGTATATTATTTTCTCTTTTTTTCCCATGTGGAATTTATTCCATAAGGAGCCACAGAGGGGACCCTGGGTAGGTGGGATAGGTTTTACTGTGTCCCCCTTTTTAATAACAGTTTTGTCTTTTTTTTTTTTTTTGAGACATGCTCTTGCACTATTTCACCCAGGCTGGAGTGCAGTGGTGCAATCAGAGCTCTCCACAGCCTCAGCCTCCTGGGCTCAAGCAATCCTCCCACCTCAGTCTCCTGAGGCTGGGACTACAGGTGTGCACCACTGTGCCTGGCTTAATTTTAAAAACGTTTGTAGCAATGGGGTCTCACTATGTTGCCCAGACTGGTCTTGAACTCTTGGCCTCAGGACATTTTTCTGCCTTGGCTTCCCAAAGGGTTGGGATTACTGGCTTGGGCCACAATGCCTGGCCTATTTTCTTTCATAGTATTAACGCACAGATATATGTCCCGCAACAATGTAATGTATACTTTTGCTTGTTTTTGAGCTTTGCACATACAGACATACCTTGCTTCACTGTACTTTGCAGATACTGATTTTCTTTTTCTTTTTCTTTTTTTTTTTTAAACAAATTGATGGTTTGTGGCAACCCCATGTAGAGCAGGTCTACTGGTGCCATTTTTTCTTCTTTAAATGGTATGTGCTTCCTTTGTGTCTTTATATCACATTTTGGTAATTCTCTCAATGTTTCAAACCTTTTCACTTTAATTATAGCTGTAATGGTGATGTGTGGTCAGTGATCTGTGACATTACGACTGCAAGTGTTCTGGGGTGCAATGAACTGTGCCCATATAAGGTGGGGAGCTTGTTAAGTGTTTTGTGTGTTCTGACTACTTCACTCACCAGTGGTTTCCCCATCTCTCTCCTTCTCTGGCCTCCGTATTCCCTGAGATACAATGATACTGAAATTAGGCCAGTAAATAACCCCACAGTGGCCTTTAAGTGTTCAAGTGAAAGAGAGGGTCACATGTCTCTCACTTTAAATCAGAAACTAGAAATGATTAAGCTTAGTGAGGAAGGCATGTTGAAAAGCAAGACAGGTTGAAAGTTAGGCCTCTTGTGCCAGTTATCCAAGTGGTGAATGTAAAGAAATAATTCTTGAAGGAAATTGGAAGTGCTACTCCAGTGGAACACAGGAATGATAAGAAAGCGTAACAGCCTTATTGCTGATATGAAGAAAATTTTAATGGTCTGGATAGAAGATCAAACCAGCCACAATATTTTTTTAAGCCAAGCCTAATCCAGAGCAAGGCTCCAACTCTGTTCAATTCTATGAAGGCTCAGAGAGGTAAGGAAACCATAGAAGGAAGGCTTGAAGCCAGCAGAGGTTGGCTGACGTTTAAGGAAAGAAGCCATCTCCATAACATAAAAATGCAAGGGAATTAGCAGGTGCTGATGTTCAAGCTGCAGCAAGTTTTCCAGAAGATTTAGCTAAAAGCATTGATGCAGGTGGCTTCCCTAAACAACAGATTTTTCACATAGACCAAACAGCCTTCTAGGAAGAAGATGCCATCTAGGACTTCCACAGCTAGAGAGGAGTCAATGGCTGGCTTCAAAGCTTCAGGTGAAGGCTGACTCTTGTGAGGGACTAATGCAGCTGGTGACTATAAGCTGAAGCCAGTGCTCACTTGCCATTCAAAAAATCCCTTAGAATTATGCTAAATCTACTCTGTGTGTGCTCTATAAATGGAACAACAAAACCTGGATGACAGCACATCTATTTACAGAATGGTTTGCTGAATTTTAAGCCCAATGTAGACATTTACTGCTCAACAAAAAAGTTTCCTTTCAAAATATGACTGCTCATTGACAAAGTGCCCAGTCATCCAAGAGCTCTGATGGAGGGAGTTTGTTGTTTTAATGCCTAACACAACTTCCATTCTGCAGCCACGGATCAGGAATAATTTAAGCTTTCGAGTCTTATTATTTAAGAAATACAGGCCAGGTGTGGTGGCTCATGCCTGTAGTCCCAGCACTTTGGGAGGCCGAGATGGGTGGATCACAAGGTCAGGAGATCAAGACCATCCTGGCCAACATGGTGAAACCCCGTCTCTACTAAAAATACAAAAAAAATTAGCCAGGTGTGGTGGCACATGCCTGTAGTCCCAGCTACTCCGAAAGCTGAGGCAGGAGAATTGCTTGGATCCAGGAGGCAGAGATTGCAGTGAGCTGAGATCGTGCCACTGCACTACAGCCTGGAACACAGTGCAAGACCCTGTCTCAGAGGGAAAAAAAGGAAAAAGAAATACATTTTGGGCCGGGTGTGGTGGCTCATGCCTGTAATCCTAGCACTTTGGGAGGCTGAGTTGGATGGATCATCTGAGGTCAGGAGTTCAAGACCAGCCTGACCAGTATGATGAAACCCTGTCTCTACTAAAAATACAAAAATTAGCCAGGTGTGGTGGCGTGTGCTTGTAATCCCAGCTACTGGGGAGGGTGAGACAGACGAATCGCTTGAACCCTTGAGGTGGAGGTTGCAGTGAGCTGAGATCATGCCACTGTACTCCAGCCTGGGCAACAAGAGTGAAACTCCACCTCAAAAAAAAAAAAAAAGAGAGAAAGAAATACATTTTGGCCAGGCATACCTGTAACCCCAGGAGTCTGAAGTGGGATGATCAATTGAGTCCAGGAATTTGAGGTTACAGGGAACTATGGTTGCATCTTACTGTACTCTTGCCTGGGCAAGGATGGAGAAAGACCCCAACTCTAAAAAAATATACATTTTGTAGGGCTATAGCTGCCACAGACAGTGATTCCTCTGATGGATCTGGACAAAGCAAATTGAAAACCTTCCAGAAAAGATTCACCATTCTCCTTGCCCTTAAGACCATTTCATGAGTTATGGGAGGAAGTCACCATATCAGTATTGCCAGGGGTTTGGAAGAAGTTTACTCTAACTATCCTGGGTGACTTTGAGGGGTTCAAACTTCAGTGGAGGAGGTCGCTGTACATGTGGCAGAAACAGCAAGAGAAATAGAGTTAGAATAGGAGCCTGAAAGCAGGACTGAATTGCTGCAATCTCACAATCAAACTTGAATGAATGAGGAGTTGCTTCTTATGCATGAGTGAAGAAAGTGGTTTCTTGAGATGAAATCTATTCCTGGTGAAGATGTTGTGAATGTTGTGGAAATGACAACAAAGGATTCTGAATATTATATAAACTTAGTGGATAGAGTAGCAGCAGTGTTTGAGGTAACTGACTCCACTTTTTAAGGAAGTTCTACTGCAGGTAAATGCTATCAAATAGCATCACATACTACAGACAAATCTTTCATGAAAGGAAGAGTCAATTGCTGAGGCAAACTTCATTGTCGTCTTATTTTAAGAAATTGCCACAGCCACCTCAACTTTCAGCAACCACCATCCTCATCAGTCAGCAGCCATCAACACTAAGAGCTTCCACCAGCAAAAAGAAAATGGCTCACTGAAGGCTCAGATGATCATTAGCATTTTTAGTAATAAAGTATTATTTTAAAATTAAGGTATGTACATTGGTTTTTTTTTTCTTCACACGATGCTACTGCACACTTTATAGACTAGAGTGTAAACCTTTTATACTCATTGGGAAACCAAAAAATGTGTGTGACTCACTTTATTGCAATACTTGCTTCATTGCATGAATGTGGAACCAGATCCTCAATATCTCCAAGCTAAGCCTCATATAGCAACTTCTGCTCCACTAAGGTTCTAAAGCTCATCCATTTGACATGTGTAGACACAGTCAGTTTCTTTAAACTTCAGGATAGGACTTCATGTAGGACTCCACCAAAATTTATGGATTCATTGCACTGTCAATGGATGTCTGCATCATTTCCAGTGTTCTGCTATTACAATGCTCTCTCTCTTTTTTCATTTTTTCTTTTCTTTCTTTTTTTTTTTTTTAAGAGATGGGGTCTGGCTTTGTCTCCCAAGCTGGATGTGGTGGTGCAGTCACAGCTCACTGCAGCCTTGGACTGCTGGACTCAAGCAATTCTCCTGCCTCAGCCCCCTGAGTAGCTAGGACTACAGATGTGTGCCACCACGCCTGGCTAATTAAAAAATGTTTTTTTGAGAGATGGGGTCTTGCTGTGCTGCCCAGGCTAATCTCAAACTCCTGGACTTGAGCAATCTTTCCACCTCAAACTCCTGAGTAGCTAGGACTACATGCGTCTGCCACTACACCCAGCTCATTTTCTGAGACAGGGTCTTGCTCTATCACCCAAGCTGGAGTGCAGCAGTGTGATCCCAGCTCACTGCAATCTCCACCTCCTGATTTCAAGTGATTCTCCCACTTCAGCCTCCCAAGTAGCTGGGACTACAGGTGTGCCCCACCACGCCAGGTAATTTTTGTATTTTTAGTAGAGATGGGGTTTCGTCACACCGGCCAGGCAGCTCTCAAACTCCTGACCTCAAGCAATCTACCTGCCTTAGCCTCCCAAAGTGCCAGGATTACAGGCATGAGCCACTGTGCCCGGCCCCAGCTCATCTTATTTGCTATTAGGTTTCCATTCATGCCTTTTGCCCATCTGCTTATAGGGCTGCTTGTCTTTTTCTTATTGATTTGTAGGAACTCTTCAAATATCCTGGCTCATTACCCTCTATCCTGGGCCTGAACTCAGTCTCCATCCTTTAATCAGCTCTGCAACCTTAGACAAGTTGCCTGACCTTCCCAAGTCTGTTTCCTTGCATAAATGATGTCACAATACCAATTATGAGGTTGGCAGATGATGTACATGGAGTTCTTCTCACAGTGTCACCCACACTGGACTGCAGAGGCTTAATCATAACTCACTCCAGCCTTGAAAGCCTGGACTCGAGTGATCCTCCTGTCTTAGCCTCCCTAATAGCTAGAACGATGGGTTCTATTTGTGCTACCATGCACAGCTAATTAAAAAAAATTTTTTATAGAGGTGGGGTCTCACTATGTTGCCTAGGCTGGCATTAAATTCCTGGGCTCAAGCGATCCTCCTGCCCTGGCCTCCCAAAGAGCTGGGATTACAGTGTGAGCCACCACCTCTGGCCCAAAGGCAGATTTAAACATTATCGAGAATGTTGAAGATGAAACAGTATTCCAGGCATATTGAGGTCATCTATAACAGATAAATCTGTGTTTTGGGTGAGAAACTCCCTCATCAAGGAAAGACAGAAGAAAACACACAGCAAGAAAACTCAGTAACGATTCTGTGATTAAGGATCAAACATACCTGAGCGAATCACTGAAATAAATCCCACTTCCAAGGTTTCCGACGTCTGTTCTTTGCACACCACGATCCTCCACTACTTTGGGCAAAAGCAACCCTCTGAAAAGACAAGGGCAGGATAAGGTGCAAGCCCACTGCTGACTGCATCCTCCCTCACTCCCAACTTTGGCAGGTTCCTACTGAATTTCTGGCTTCCAGAGAACTCTGCAATTGGGGTGATGCCACGGTTGTTTCTGGGAACACAGGTAAAGGGGGATTTCTGCCTTTTATTAGATAAATATCTATTGTTTGAACTTTGTATTAGGAGATTGAATGAATTTAGTAAAATGGCTTTTGGGTTTTTGTCCTACTTAGAAAGCTCATGTCTACTTAAGGACTATTTTTAAAAGATTCTTCCATTTTTCATTTAGTATACTTTTATGGTTTGATCTAAATATTTAAATATTTGTTCCGTGTAGAGTACATGTATGAGAAATGAGGTAAGGGTCGAAGTTGATATTCTTTCCCTGTGGTCACCCATTTATCTCTATAGCTAGTATTGAAGGATTTGTCTTTCTTCCACAGAGACAAGATCTACTAGTATCATATCCTAAGTCTTCTCCGTTTTTGAGTTCATTTGTGTTTAATTTTAGTATCACCCTCATTAGGCTTCTTTTCCAGAATTATTCTGGTAATTTCAAAATTAAAAAAAAAATATGTTGTAGAATCAGCTTTTCATTTCTTTAAAAAAATCGTATGGGTAATTTTCTCAGGAAAACATTAAATTTATAGATTAATCCAAGAAAACCCGGCATCCTCTGATTAACGCAAGTTGTCTTTTGGGTCCCTCAGTAGCAGCTTAATGGATTTTTGTTTTTCCTTTTCCCCCCCAGGTAGATCTTGAATGTTTCTTAGGTTTCTTTTAAGTACTCAAAGAACCTAAATTTAATAATATCTTCTCCTGCTCCTGTGACTTCAGTTTCAGCCCTAATATTAAGTAGTAATTCAAAGCAAACAGAATCTTAGAGTTATGTTTCAAATAAGTAACTCATGTTGTCTGGTGCACACTCTAACTTCTGGACTCTTCTCTTTAAATATTGGGCTATTCCTAGATTAGACACACATGGAAGACTTATGAACATAGAATCACTTTTCTTCATATGATACAGTCTTCAAGAAGCAATTCATACCTATGTACTATATTTAAAAATAATAAATACATAATTTTTAAAAACAGAGATGGGGGTCTTACTAGGTTTTCCAGGCTGGCCTTGAACCCTTGGCCTCAAGTGATCGTCTTGCCTCAGCCTCCCAGAGTGCTAGGATTACAGGTGTGACCCACCACACCCAGCCATAAATACATAATTTAAATTACACATTCAATTACAAATTATTACACACTTAATTAGTAAACTAGTTGATTTTAACTGAAAAAACTCATGTAATATGGAAAAGAGTAGAAAAAAAGTAAAATATTTCACATTGGTGAGGCTGAAAATTTTGAAAAATAAAGATGGCGACTCTTACCGACACAAGATTCCCACGATGTTTCGCACAGGAGAACCGTGCAACAAGGGCCTCACATTGCCAAGTGTGCTCAAAAACTCTGTGGTTTCATTCACTCTGCCAACTCTAAATATCTGCAAGATATCCACTGGGCTCCTACTGTAAGAATTCGAAGAAGAGCCTTTAGATTACATCATTGAAAACAAAACAAAAAATAATTGTAGCAGAAGAAATCCCAAAAGGGTCCAAGTGTCCGTTATCAGGAAATGGATTCAATGAGCCACAACACAGCATATCTTGGAAGTATTACGCAGCTATTAAAAAAATCAAATTCTTCAGAAAAAATAAGGATATGTGGTAAAATGTACAGTAAAACATAAACTTTAAAAGTTGATTACAAAACTTTATACATAGTATGATCCCAATTTTGTCAAATATATAATATATGGAATATACTGTTCTTGCTCTAGGTAACAGAGCAAGACCATGTCTCTTAAAAAAAAAAAATAGAAATAGAAAAGAATGCAACTTCTAGCTGCTCGCAGTGGCTCAGGCCTGTAATCCCAGGACTTTGGGAGGCCAAGGCAGGTGGATCACCAGAGGTCAGGAGTTCAAGACCAGCTTGGCCAACATGGTGAAACCCCGCCTCTACTAAAAATATAAAAATTAACAGGGCATGATGG
>CAUYQU010034626.1:0-31469 GCA_963574635.1 Cheracebus regulus | reverse complement strand
AAGACGGGGTTTCACCATGTTGGTCAGGCTGGTCTTGAACTCCGGACCTCAGGTGATCCACCCGCCTTGGCCTCCAAAGTGCTTGGATTACAGGCGTGAGCCACCACGCCCGGCCTTTTCTTTTTTTTTTTTTTTTTTTTTTTGAGACAGAGTCTCGCTCTATCGCCCAGGCTGGAGTGCAATGGCACAATCTTGGCTCAGTGCAACCTCTGCCTCCCAGGTTCAAGCAATTCTCATGCCTCAGCCTCTCAAGTAGCTGGGATTACAGGCTTGCACCACCACGCCCAGATAATTTTTTTGTATTTTTAGTAGAGATGGGGTTTCACCATGTTGGTTAGGCTGGTCTCAAACTAGACCTTAGGTGATCCACTCACCTCAGCCTCCCAAAGGGCTGGGATTACAGGCGCCCGCCACCACGCCCGGCTAGTTTTTTTATTTTTAGTAGAGATGGGGTTTCACCGTGTTGGTCACGCTGGTCTCTAACTCCTGACCTCTTGATCCATCCGCCCGCTTTGGCCTCCCAAAGTGCCAGGATTGCAGGCGTGGGCCACCGTGCCTGACCCTCTGAATTCCTGATGAGCCTCTCCAAAGGAGGCAATCAGATATGCATTTATCTCAGGGAGCAGAGCAGGGACTTTGAAGAGAATGAGGGCAGGTTGGCCCTGAGCCGTTCCCAGCTTGACTTTTCCCTACAGCTTAGTGATTTGGGGGCCCCAAATTTATTTTCCCTTCACAGTCCCTTCCCTCCTCCTCCCCTCACTTCCTTTGTCTTTCCCCGCTTCCCCCTCACTTCCCTCCCCCATTCTCTCTCCACCTCTCTCCTTTTGTGTGTGTGTTGTGGTTGTCGTTGTTGAGATGGAGTCTCCTTCTGTTGCCCACTCTGGAGTGCAATGCTGCAATCTCGGCTCATGGCAAACTCTGCCTCCAGAGTTCAAGCAATTCTCTTGCCTCAGCCTCCCGAGTAGCTGGGATTACGGGCGTGCACCACCACACCTGGCCAATTTTTGTATTTTTTGGTAGAGACAGGGTTTCACTGTGTTTTCCAGGCTGATTTTGAACACCTGGACTTCACTGATCCTCCCGCCTTGGCCTCCCAAAGTGCGGAGATTACAGGGGTGACCCACAGAAGCCCTCTCCCTTCCATCTGCCGCTTCTCACCCCTTCCACCCAACCAGGGCTAGGAGGTGGGAGGGGGTGACCACCTCCCTCCATTTACTCTCAAACTTCTCTGTTTCCACCTCCACAAACCCTTGAGCCCTGAAGCGTCCCAGGCCTGCGGTGTACAAATGCCACCCTGGCAGGCCTTGCTGGCCTTCTTCCTAACCAAACAGGAACTGTCACCAGGGTCAGCGTGCAGAGGACGCCTCAGGTTCTTTTCTCCTGCGAAACCACAGAAGCAGCCCTGGAGGAAAACAATGAAACAGTGTGGAGGGTGGGGGCTGAGGGCAGGAGCTGGTGTGGCAGGGAGCATTTCTGGGTGGGGGCTGAGGGCAGGAGCTGGTGTGGCAGGGAGCATTTCTTCTTTTTCTCCTTCAAAAATTGGAGGGAAGGCTGGGAGAGGTGGCTCACCCGAGGTCAGGAGTTGGTGACCAGCCAGGCCAATATGGTGAAACCCTGTCTCTACTAAAAATACAAAAATTAGCCGGGCATGGTGGCACATGCCTGTAGTCCCAGCTACTCAGGAGGCCGAGACAGGAGAATTGCTTGAACCCGGGAGTCAGAGGTTGCAGTGAGCTGAGATCACGCCATTGCACTCCAGCCTGGGCGACAGAGAGGGTCTCAAAAAAAAAAGAAAGGGGAGCAAAAATGTCAGTTGGGACAAATAGAGGCTTTACGATGGCAATTCTCTGGCTTTGTGCCAAGGACCGCACCAGGTTGGGGGGTGGGCGCTGAGAGCTGAGTCAGCAGGGAGGGTTTAAAATTAAACTCAATTTTCAACATTCCGACTCCTCACAGACAAACAGGACCGTGTTTACTAACACCATTTATCTGTTTTATCTGATGTTTGAGTTCTGAAGCCAGCAGATGTGGAGGCTGGAAGTATAAACTTAGAAGACATGGGGAGAACAGCCCCCTGGCCCCCCGATACCCAGCCAGCCTCTTTCATTTTCTCTTTCTTTTTTTTATTTTGTTTTTTGAGACAGAGGCTTGCCTTGTCACCTAGGCTGGAGTGCAACGGTCAGATCTCAGTCACTGAGACCTCTGCCTCCCAGGCTCAAGTGATTCATTCTTCTGCCTCAGCCTACCAAGTAGCTGGGATTATAGGCACAAGCCACATGCCCACCTATTTTTTGAATTTTTTTTTTTTTTTTAGTAGAGATGGGGTTTCATCATGTTGGCCAGGCTGGTCTCTAACTACTGACCTCAGGTGATCTGCCCACCTCTGCCTCCCAAAGTACTGGGAATACAGGTGTGAGCCCCTGCACCCCGCCCAGCCTCTCTGATTTTGATTCACGTCATGCCCAAAGCTTGGAAGGGGCTTCAGACTACCCTTCTCTGCTCAAAAATTTGCCATCCATCTGTCCTTCCATGCAAAAAATATCTATTGAATATCTAATATAGGCTGAATTCTGTGCTAAAGGCTAAGGATTACAGTATTATTATTACTGTTACTATTATAACAACAAAAACAGCAAGTATTTCTTTATTGTGAGACAGAGTCTTGCACTGTTGCCCAGGCTGGAGTGCAGTGGCAGATCATGGCTCACTGCTGCCTCAACCTCCCCGGCTCAAGCTATCTTCCTGCCTCAGCCTTCTGAGTAGCTAGGACCACAGGTGCATGCCACTATGTCTAGCTAGTTCTTTAATTTTTTTGTAGAGATGGGGTCTGGCTATGTTGCCAGGGCTGGTCTCAAACTCCTGGCCCCAAGCTATCCTCCGACCTTGGCCTCCCAAAGTACTGTGATTACAGGCATGAGCTACCATGTCTGGCCAGCAAACACTTAAATAGTCCGTATTATGTGCCTACTATGTATTCTAGGAGTTGTTTATTTAATCCTTCTGGAAACTTTTCAAACCTGGTGTGGTGGCTCACACCTGTAATCCCAGCACTTTGAGAGGCTGAGGCAGGAGAATCGCTTGAGCCCAGGAGTTCAAGACCAGGCTGGGCAATGTAGCAAGACCTTATCTCTAGTAAAATAATAATAATTATTATTATAATAATAAATTAAAAAATTAGTAGGGCACAGTGATGCACACCTGTGGTCCCAGCTACTTGGGAGGCTGAGGTGAGAGCATCGCTTGAGCCCAGGAGGTTGAAGCTGCAGTGAGCTGAGATTACCTTGCCATTTGCATTCCAGCCTGGGTGACAGAGCAAGACCTTGCCTCGGAAATAAATACATAAATAAATAAATAAAACCCTTCCGTGTCTCTCATTTTATAGAGGAGGATACAGAGGCTCAGAGAGGCTCCCAAGTCATATGGCTGAGCTGGGATTTGAACCCACACTGACGGGTGCTCTTCAACACTTGCATCTTGCCACTCTCATGAAACATACAGTCTAGTGGGGTACCCATAATAATCACACAAACAAGGTAATTCAGATATTTAAATGCTCTGAAGATTCTACCTCAGGTTATTTCCAGTATTATTTTCCTGGCCATCCCCGGAAGGATGAGAAGGAGCCAACCTTCGGAAGAGCTGCAGACAGAACACCTAGACAGAGTGAAAAGCAAGGGCAAAGGCCCTGTGGTCCAAATCACTTAAAACAAGAGGCAACAGAGTAGAGCGCGATGATTTCGGGCCACAGCGGGAGTCGGGGTTTCGTTGGTTTTCTTTTGAGACAGGATCTGCCTCTTGTCTCCAGGGCTGGAGTGAAGTGGTGTGATTTCAGCTCAAGCCATCCTCCCACCTCAGCCTCCCAAGTTGCTGGGACTACAGGCATATGCCATCATGCCTGGCTAATTTTTTTATTATTATATTTTTTGAGATGGAGCTTCGCTCTTGTTGCCTAGGCTGGAGCGCAATGGCATGATCTCAGCTCACTGCAACCTCCTCCTCTAATTCAAGTAATTCTCCTGCCTCAGCCCCTCAAGTAGCTGGGATTACAGGTGCTGGCCACAATGCCTGGATAATTTTTTATATTTTTAGTAGAGACAGGGTTTCACCATGTTGGTCAGGCTCGTCTTGAACTCCTGACCGCAGGTGATCCGCCCACCTTGGCCTCCCAAAGTGCTGGGATGACAGGCATGAGCCACCGCTTCCCAGTCCTTAATGTTTGTATTTTTGTAGAGACAGGATCTGGCTATGTTGCCCAGGCTGGTTCTGGTTATATATCCCCAGCAGGACAGGATTCTAGGAGCACAGCAGGGAACTGGGAGGCTGTTTTACAAGCATTCCAGGGGTGGTGTGGTAATAGCTTCATGTCCCAGCTGCCCGACCTCTAGGATGTTTATCACCCCTGTTCTGCAAGATCCAATTCCTGTGATGTCTTTGCTTGCCCTGAATGACAAAAACAAGGCCAATTACCCCAACTCTTCCCCTCTGCTGCTATATGTAAGCACCTCCCTTTGACTTTACATCCTGGACTTGTCTGTGTGAAGACAGAAAAGAAACAAGAAGCTTAATTCTTCCTGTATTCCGGTTTCGGGGAGCGGGGGGACAGTAAAAATGTAACTTCAGTGGATGCCTTGTTCCAAATTGCAAAACTCTCTCCTGACATGATGAAAGATGTGTTTTTCCTCTGGCTAAAGCCTATGAGCTCACACAGTCATCACAGTGGCCGGGTGACTCCAGGATGAGCTATGTGTTTGATAAATGGTGCTGTCAAGTCCTGGTACTGGAGAACCAATGATTGTTTATCTCGAGGCATGGATGTGACAGGTTGTATCTGCTTGGCTATAGGAAAAAAAAGTGAGATTTAAGTGGAAGCGGTGGCTCATGTCTGTAATCCTAGCACTTTGGGAGGCCGAGGCAGGCGGATCACTTGAGGTCAGGAGTTTGAGACCAGCCTGGCTAACATGATGAAACCCCATCTCTACTAAAAATACAAAAATTAGCAGAGTGTGGTGGTGCATGTGCCTGTAATCCCAGCTACTTGGGAGGCTGAGGCAGGAGAACTGCTTGAACCCAGGGGGTGGAAGTTGCAGCGAGCCAAGATTGCAGCACTGCACTCCAGCTTGGCAACAGAGCAAGACTGTCTCAATCAATCAATCAATCAATCAATGAAGAGATTGGGAACTGGCCCCATGTCTCCTGCTGCAGGATCTTGGGCAAATCCTGAACTCTTTGAGCCTCAATTTGCTCCTCAATAAAACGGGATCATCAGACCATCAGCCGACATCTCTCAGCTCCCCGTGGGACTATAAATCCTACCTGCCCCCCAACCCCGCCCAGGCTTGCATGAAAAATGAGGTGGGAGAATCGCTTGAACCCAGGTGGCAGAGGTCGCAGTGAGGTGAGATCGCACCAATGCACTTCAGCCTGGGCGACAAAAGTGAATTTTGTCTCAAAAAAAAAAAAAAAGAGAGAGAGAGATAGAAAGAGAAAGGGGAGAAGGAAAGGGAGAGTGTGGTTGGGACGTGGAAGAGGTGACAATCAGGCAGGGACTCAAGCTGGAAAGGGGGACGAAGTGGAAGCTGGGTGCAGTGGCTCACGCCTGTAATCCCAGCACTTTGGGAGGCCGAGGTAGGAGGATCCTTTAAGTCCAGGAGTTCTAGACCAGCCTGGGCAACATAGGGAGTCCTCCTCTCTACAAAATATTTAAAAACAATTAGCTGGGCATGGTGGTGCACATCTGTGGTCCCAGCTACTTGGGAGGCTGAGTTGGGAGAATCACTTGAGTTTGGGAGGTCTAGGCTGCAGTGAGCCACGATCATGCCACCATACCCCAACCTGGGCAACAGAGCAAGATCCTGTCTCAAGAGGGAGGGAGAAGAGAGAGAAGGAGGGAGGGAGAGAAGGAAGGAAGGGAGGGAAAGAGGGGGGAAGGAAGGAAGGGAGGGAGGGAGGGGGAGGGAAGGGAGGGGGGAAGGGAGGGAGGGAGGGACAGAGGAAGGGAGGGAAAGAAGGGAGGAATGGAGGAATGGAAGGGAAGGGAAGGAGGGAGGGAGAAAGGAAGGAAAGTCGGTTAGTTGACATGCAAGGCCACTGGAGGACGGGCTGGGACAGTGTGCACTCATTTCCCTCCTCCCCAGAGGACCAGCAGGAGCAAGAGATCCCCTTACCTGTGGGCAGCAGATATCTCAGCATTAATAGCACCAGGACCCGCGGGCCTCCAGGGGCACCCTGCCTTGGGCCGGCCATTCACGGCATCAGGAAGACTCGGGGGTTGCTCTTTGCCTTCGTTCCGGCCCCTGGCTGAGCCCAGAGACATGCCCAGCAGCCCCTCCCCAGGGCCTGGCCAGCCAGGTGGTTAAGATCTGGCGAGTATCAAATGTGCCCAGTCGACCTAATCCCTCCAAGCCTGGGTGGGGCTGGGAAGGAGCCCCTCGCCTGTTCCCAGGCCCCGATTGGCTCCCTGGGCCCTTGGTTCAGCCTGCCTGAGTTCCCAGAAAGACAGGGATCCATGGGTGTTGAGGGGTGTGGAAGTTTCAGCTGCCAGGCTCAGCCGTGGGTGTCAGGAAAAGTCTCCCAAGAATGTTCCCCAGACCCAGAGCTGCACTGTGACTTTCCTGGGCCACAATCACTTTTGCAATTTCCCCATTAAATTTTTTTTTTTTTGAAACGAAGTCTCACCTTGTTTCCTAGGCTGGAATGCATGGTGCTATCTTGGCTCACAGCAACCTCCACCTCTCAGTTCAAGCTATTCTTGTGCCTCGGCCTCCCGAGTAGCTGGGACAACAGGCACACACCCCCACGCCCAGCTAATTTTTGTATTTTTTATAGAGACAGGGGTTCACCTTGTTGGCCAGGCTGGTCTCGAACTCCTAATCTCAAGTGATCTGCCGGCCTCCGCCTCACAAAGTGCTGGGATTACAGGTGCGAGCCATCACATCTGGCCTATACTCTCATTTCCCCTCCGCGCCCCATTCCCAGCTTTCTTGAGGAATGACTGGCAAATAAAAACTTAAATGTTTGTTTGAGACAGAGGAGTCTTGCTTCTTTGCCCAGGCTGGAGTGCAGTGGCACGATCTCAACTCATTGCAACCTCCACCTCCCAGGTTGAAGTAATTCTCAGCCTCAGCCTCCTGAGTAGCTGGGATTACAGGCACCTGTCACCACACCCAGCTAATTTTAGTAGAGACACGGCTTCACCATCTTGACCAGGCTGGTCTTGAACTCCTGACCTTGTGATCCACTCAATTCATCCTCCGAAAGTGCTGGGATTATAGACGTGAGCCACTGCGCCTGGCCAAATGTCTTATAATTTGCAATATTTTTTGAGCAAAGGCCATTTTCACGTCACACTGGGCCCTGCAAATCATGTCTCTGGTCCTGCTGCAAGAGGTAGGCTCTGCTATTTCACAGCAGCCTCATGTTCCTTCTCTGTGACATTCTGAACTGTGCACCCCTCAGATTCACAAGTTGAAGCCTTTACCTCTGATGTGACTACGTTCAGAAACAGAGTTTTCAGGGAGGTGTTTAAGGTTCAATAAGGTCACAGGGGTGGAACGTTGATAGGACAGTTGTCCCTATAAAAAGAGGAGGAGCCAGGATGTAGTGGTTCACACCTGCAATCCCAGCACTTTGGGAGGCTGAGGCGGGAGGATCGCTTGAGCTCAGGAGTTTAAGACCAGACTGGACAACAGAGCAAGAGTTCATCTCTACTGGAAAAAAAAAAAAAGGCCAAGTGTGGTGGCTCATGCCTGTAATCCTGGCACTTTGGGAAGGCAAAGTAGGCAGATCACCTGAGTAGGCAGATCACCTGAGTTCAGGAGTTTAAGACCAGCCTGGCCAACATGGTGAAACCCCATCTCTACTAAAATACAAAAGTCAAGTGGGCATGGTGGTGGGCGCCTGTAATCCCAGCTAGTTGTTGCCCCTATAAAAAGAGAAGGAGCCAGGTGTAGGAGTTCATACCTCCAATCCCAGCACTTTGGGAGGGGGAGGCTTGAGGCAGGAGAATCACTTGAAGCCAGGAGGCAGAGGTTGCAGTGAGTCAAGATCATGCCACTGCACTCCAGCCTGGGTGACAGAATGAGGTTTGTCTCAACAACAACAACAAAAAGTTATTGTCTGTCAGTAGTCCCAGCGACTTGGAAGGCTGAAGTGGGAGGATTGCTTGAGCTGGGAGGTTGAGGTTACAGTGAGCTGCGATTGCACTACTGTACTGCCCCCTGGGTGACAGATATATATATATATATGGTGGGGCACGGTGGCTTACACCTGTAATCCCAGCACTTTGGGAGGCCGAGGTGGGGGGATCACCTAAGGTCAGGAGTTCGAGACCATCCTGGCCAACATGGTGAAACCCCATCTCTACTAAAAATACAAAAATTAGCCAGACGTGTAGCAACCGCCTATAATCCCAGCTATCTGGAAGGCTGAGGCACAAGAATCACTTGAACCCCGGAGGCAGAGGTTGAAGTCCCCCTCAAATTCACAAGTTGAAGCCTTTACCTCCAATGTGACTGCATTCAGAAACAGAGTTCTCAGGGAGGTATTCAAGGTTCAATAAGGTCATATGGGTGGAACTTTGATAGGACTGTTGTCCCTATAAAAAACAGAAGGGGTCCCTGCTCTTCAGCCTGGGTGAAAGAGCTAGACTCCATCTTCCAAACGGAGTCTGGGTGACAGAGCTAGATGTCACTCCGTCTGGATGACAGCTAGACTCTAATAATTAATTTTTTAGTTATATATATATATATAACTAAGCACCTACTGTGTGTACGTGTTTTGATTGGTTGTCGAGGGGGGGTTGTTGTAGGTAGAAAGGACACAGCGACCAACACACAAAAGAGACATCCATCCCTGCCTAGTGAGTAAATGGATCCCAAACAGCAAATATATGCAAGCATAGTAATTTCAAGGAGTGGAAAGGGGGAGGGCACAGGACTAAGCAGAGCAGGAGGGCTGCAGAATGGACATGAAGATGGGATGGCCAGGGAAGGCGGAGAACAATGGCATGCGTCCAGATGACAAAAATCCCCAAACCATGAGATGCCAGGGAACGCACATTGCCCGGAAAACACCTAGTACAAATGACTCGAGGTGGCAATGTGCCTGAGGCCGCAGAACGAGGAGTGAGGAGGACACAGAAATAGCGGGAAGAAGCAATGTCTAAGGGACAAGGTCTCTAAGACGTTTTTATTTTATGTTTTAATTATTATTATTTTGGAGATGGAGCTGCATTCTTGTTGCCCAGGCTGGAGTGCAATGGCACGAACTTGGCTCACTGCAACCTGCCTCCCAGATTCAAGCGATTCTCCTGCCTCAGCCTCCTGAGTATCTGAGATTACAGGCACACACCACCACACCTGGCTAATTTTTAAAATATTTTTAGTAGAGACAGGGTTTTACCATGTTGGCCAGGCTGGTCTCGAACTCCTGACCTCAGGTGATCCGACCGCCTCGGCCTCCCAAAGTGCTGGGAAGGATTATAGGCATGAGCCACCACACCTGGCTAATTTTTGTATTTTTAGTAGAGACAGAGTTTCACCACGTTGGTTAGGCTGGTCTCGAACGCAGGACCTCAGGTGATTCACCTGTCTTGGCGTCCCATAGTGCTGTGATTACAGGTGTCAGCCACCATGCCTGGCCCACATATTTCAAAATTGCTAAAAAGAGTTTATTTTAAATCCTCTTACCCGCCCCTCACACACAAGATAAGTAGGTGAGGTGATGGCTCTATTAATTAGCTTGACTAATTCCACATGATGTACATACATATATCAAAATATCAGCTTGTACACCATCAATAGATACAATTATTATTTGTCATTAAACATTTTAAAAATAAAGAAAATTTTAAAATAACACTGGGCTCCTTTTTTCTTTTTCTTTTTTTTTCTTTTTTTTTTTTTCTAGGTAGGCTCTCACTGTCTTCTCCAGGCTGGAGTGCAATAGTGCAATCATAGCTCATTGCAGCCTCAAACTCCTGGCCTCAAGCAATCAACCCACCTCAGTCTCCTGAGTAACTGGGACTACAGGCACGTACCACCATGCCCAACCAATTTTTACCTTTTTTTTTTTTTTTTTTTTTTTGGTAGATACTGGGTCTGGATATGTTACCCAGGCATCTTTTTTGTTTTTGTTTTTGAGACCAAGTCTTGCTCTGGCACCCAGGCTGGAGTGCAGTGGTGCGATCTCAGCTCACTGCAACCTCTGCCTCCTGGGTTCAAGCAATTCTCATGCCTCAGCTAGTAGCTGGGACTACAGGTGCTCACCACCATATCCGACTAATTTTTCTGTATTTCTGATAGAGACAAAGTTTCACCATGTTAGCCAGGCTAGTCTCCATCTCCTGAGCTCAGGTGATCTGCCCGACTCAGCCTCCCAAAGTGTTGGGATTACAGGTGTGAACCATCGTGCCTGGCTCCAAGGTGGACCTTGAACTCCTGGGCTCAAGTAATCCTTCTGCCTCAGCCTCCCAAAATGCTGGGATTACAAAGCTTGAGGCAGCACCTTGGCCACCAGACTCCTTTTTCTCTTCTCTTCTTTTCTTTCTTTTTGAGACAGAGTCTTGCTCTGTCGCCCAGGCTGGAGTGCAATGGCGAAACCTCCTGGGTTCAAGCAGTTCTCCTGCCTCAGCCTCCCAAGTAGCTGGGACTACAGGCTCGAGCCACCATGCCCGGCTAATTTTGAGTGCGTGTGTGTATTTTTTTTTTTTTTTTTTTAGTAGAGACAGGATTTCACCATGTTAGCCAAAATGGACTCGATCTCCTGACCTCATGATCCGCTGCCTCGGCTTCCCAAAGTGCTGAGATTACAGGTGTGAGCCACTGAGCCCAGCCCAGGCTCCTTTTTTCAAAGGCAGCTCCCCAGGGCATGAGTGACTTGTGTCTAGTAACACTTGTTTTTTTAGGAAAACCAGACCCAGAGCTCAGAGAACCTGAGCAGAGATTGAGGCTTCTGGGTCCTCCAGCTCCTTGAACCCATGGGGAATCCAGCAGCCTTGCTCCCTTCCCCGCTGAGGAATGCAGGAACCCTGCCCAGAAGCGGCATTAGTAACTGAGCTCTCTCATTGTCCCTAAGCTGCCATTCCATTGTCTTCTCCCAGTGACCAGGAAAAGGTCCGGGAGGGTGGAGGAGAGGTACTGGGACTGCTCAGCGCCTCTTGAAGTAAACACCTGCTCTGTGTTCTACAAGCTGGGACCCCAGGGTCAGGCCAAAGGGAAATGACTTCCCCGGGTTTGGGTGGTCTCCTCAAATTCTAATGCATTTGCTATCGACATCATAGACCCCTCCCCCACGTCACCCGCCACCTCCCACCCAGCGCCCTCACCACTCCCTACCCCCTGGCTTCAAGCCCGGTGGTTAAGCATACAGTTTCTGGAGCCTGATGCCAGAGTTTGAAACCGCCTCCCAAGTTGCTGGAAATACAGGTGCCCGCCACCACCCCCGGCTGAGCTTGGTATTTTTAGTAGAGACGGGGTTTCAACATATTGGTGAGGCTGGTCTTAAACTCCTGACCTTGTGATCTGCTGGCCTCATCCTCCCAAAGTGCTGGGATTACAGGCGTGAGCCACCGCGCCCGGCCTGAGAGGCAAGATTTTTACAGCTCAGGCCTGAGCTGGAAGAAAAGACTGCGGGAAAGGGGGAGAGGATGGGCGGGATTCCAGCTCCCGGGAGGGGAGTTCCGGGACGGGGCGGCTCCGCTTTCACTTTCCGACGCGGAGGAAGGTCTCTAACCGACACCTGCTGACACCCTCCCCGCCTGGGCCTGGCTGCCACCCCGGGTAACACCTGAAGCAGCCACGCACCGCACGGCCGTTCCACGGCCCGTGACTCACTCAGCCTCCGGGGCGTTCTTTGTTCCTCCCCTCCCTTCCCCCACCTCCCTGCAGGCTTCACGCTTTGCAGGCCTAGCTCTTATTCATCTCTGGGAGCTGCTCCAATTTTCTTACAATGATAAGCAAATGGATCATTCTTCAGCTAAGTTAGAACGTTCCCTTTTTTTTTTTTTTTTTTTTTTTTTGAGACGGAGTCTCGCACTGTCGCCTGGACTGGACTGGAGTGCAATGGCACGGGCTCGCTCACTGCAAACTCTGCCTGCTGGGTTCAACCTGCCCCAGACTCAGAGTAGCTGGGACTACAGGCACCCCGGCCCGGCTAATTTTTGTATTTTTAGTAGAGACGGGGTTTCACCACGTTGATCGGGTTGGACTCCTCTGGAGCCTCGGTAAATTTACTTAATCTACATGGGTCCAGGTGCCAGGGGTGATTACCCTTATCTTGTCTCCTGCTAAATCTTAGTCTGGGGAGTTTCTTCAGACTCCCAATAAACTTGTTTAATCCTACACAGATCCTGTTAAGAATTCCTTTATCTTGTCATGCTTCGAGGCCCAGGAGAGGCCTGGGCAAAACTCCTGGTGGGCTTTTGTTTCCTTCCAGCTTTTGTCTAAGAGCACTGGCTCTAGCAGCTTTAAATATTTAACCACAAAGTCAGTGCTGAAACAGTTGTTACAGAGGCGGTTAGTGAGACCTGGCCTGCCGCAGTATCTCTCTGTGTCTCTTTCCCTCCCTCTCTCTTTTACGTGTGTAACTGCAGTCTCTCTCTCTCTCTCTCGTTCTCTCGCTCTCTGTGTGTCTTTACCTCTCTCTCTCTGTTTTTCTTGCATAACTGCAGTATCTCTGTCTCTCATTCTCTGTAGTGCTCTCTCTGTTTCTCTCTCTCTCTCTTTCTTTTTTTTTTAAATTGAGATGGCGTTTCACTCTGTCACCCAGGCTGGAGTGCAGTGGTGTGATCTCGGCTCACTGCAACCTCCCAGGTTCAGGTGATTCTCCTGCCTCAGCCTCCTGAGTAGCTGGGACTACAAACACCTGCCACCCAGCCCGGCTAGTCTTTTGTAGTTTAGTAGAGACGGGGTTTCACCATGTTGACCAGGATGATCTCGATCTCCTGACCTCTTGATCCACCCGTCTCGGCCTCCCAAAGTGCTGGGAGTACAGGGGTGAGCCACTGCAGCAGCCTCTCTCTTTCTTGCACAACTGCAGTCTCTCTCTATAGCTCTCTCTCTCTCTGTGTCTCTCTCCATCTCTGTCTCTTTCCCTCCTCTTTTTTACTTGAATAACTGCAGTATCTCTCTTTCTCTCCCTCTGTAGCACTCTCTCTGTCTCTCTCTCTTTACTTTTTTAAAAATTGAGATGAAGTCTTGCTCTGTCGCCCAGGCTGGAGTGCAGTGGCACAATCTTGGCTCACTACAACCTCTGCCTCCTGGGTGCAAGTGATTCTCCTGCCTCAGCCTCCCAAATAGCTAGGATTACAGGTGCCTGCCACCACGCCCTGCTAATTGTTTTGTTTTTTTTTTTGTTTTTTTTTTTTTTTTAGTAGAGAGGGGGTTTTGCCATATTGACCAGGCTGGTCTTGAACGCCTGACTTCAGGTGATCCACCTGCCTGCCTCGGCCTCCCGAAGTGCTGGGATTATAGGCGTGAGCCACTGCGTCCGGCCTTCTCTCTTTCTTTTTCTTGCATAACTTCAGTATCTCTCTGTGGACAGCAGAAACCAGATGGCCCCAGTCCTGGGTTAGATGAGAAAGGGCTCACCGAGCCCAGGGGCTGGGGTGGGAAATTTGGAATACGTAAGGCCACTTTTCAACCCTTTCCCAATGCGCTTTAACTTGGGAAGCCCCTGGGCTGTGGGCTTGTGGCTCCCCAGTGGCGAAAGGCACTAGGTCAGGTGGAGAAAGGGACCAGGATTAAGCAAAGGGTTTGTGCCAAGACGTTCTATGGGAAAAGTGCCTTAGGGACTGGAGCACCTGAGACATCCTAACTGTGTGTTTCTTCTGCCCTCGTGTGTCTCCATTGGGAACTGCAACAACCCAAGTCCAGGGGTTTTTTTGTTTTTGTTTTTTGAGACAGACTCTCACTCTATTGCCAGGCTGGAGTGCAATGGCGCCATCTCGGCTCACTGCAACCTCCGCCCCCTGGGTTCAAGCAATTCTCCCACCTCAGCCTCCCGAGTAGCTGGGACTACACATGCTCACCACCACTCCTGGCTAATTTTTGTAGTTTTAGTAGACTATGTTTCACCATTTTGGCCAGGCTGGTCTCAAACTCCTCACCTTGTGATCCACCTGCCTCAGCTTCCCAAAGTGCTGGGATTACAGGTGTGAGCCACTGTGCCTGGCTTTTTTTTTTTTTTTTTTTGAATGGAGTCTCTCTCTGTCGTCCAGGCTGGAGCGCCGTGGCACTATCTCGGTTTGCTGCAACCTCCTCCTCCTGGGTTCAAGCGATTCTCCTGCCTCAGCCTCCTGAGCACCTGGGATTAGAGGTGCATGCCACCACGTCCAGTGAATTTTTGTATTTTTAGTAGAGATAGAGTTTTGTTCGCTATGTTGGTCAGGCTGGTCTCAAACTCCTGGCCTCAGGTGATCCACCCACCTCAGCCTCCCAAAGTGCTGGGATTACAGGCATGAGCCACCTCACTCGGCCTTAAATTTATTATTATTACTATGTTTTAGACAGGATCTTGCTCTGTCACCCAGGCTGGAGTGCAGTGGTGCAACTATGGCTCCTTGCAGCCTGGACCTCCCGGCCTCTGGTGATCCTCCCTCCTCAGCCTCCCAGGTAGCTGGGACTGCAGGTGTGCACCACCAGGCCTGACTAATTTTTTTTTTTTCTATTTTGGTAGAGATGGGCTCTCGCTATGTTGCCCCGGCTGCTCTTGAACTCCTGGGCTCAAGCGATTCTTCAACCTGGACCTCCCAAAATGCTGCGATTACAGACCTGTGCCACCACACCCAGCCCTATTTTTATTTTTTTAATTAGAAAAATATTTTTCAAGATTTTATGGATTTTTAGCCAGGCAGAGTGGCACACACCTGTGGTCTCAGATACTCAGGAGACCGATGTAAAAAACCTAAATGTAAAGCACATGGGCAACTCCTGAAAATGTATTTATTCGGTTGGTGCAAAAGTCATTGTGTTTCTGCCATTAAAAGTAAGGGCAAGTCTGGGCGCAGTAGCTCATGCCTATAATCTCAACACTTTGAGAGGCCAAGGGGGGCGGATCATCTGAGGTCAGGGGTTTGAAACCAGCCTGACCTACATGGAGAAACCCCATCTCTACTAAAAATACAAAATTAGCTGGGCATGGTGGCACATGCCTGTAATCCCACCTTCTCCGGAGGCTGAGGCAGGAGAATCACTTGAACCCGGGAGGTGGAGGTTGTAGTGAGCCAAGATCGCACCATTGCACTCCAGCCAGGACAACAAGATCAAAACTCCATCTTAAAAAAAAAAAAAAAAGGAAAAAAAAGATCATGTCAGTTCTTTAGCACTATTTGAAAATTTCTGGCACCTTCAAAGTCATTGCTTATTCCATTTCATTTGTAAATCTCTGAGTATGAAGATTACTCTGCGATAGACATGGTTATAATTTTTTTGCTGTCATAGGGACTTTAGAATAATGAAATGAGACAATTTGAAGAAATGTAGTAAGATGCCACAAAAACATGCAATGAATAGATGTTCCATCTGTTATACACAGTGTCACTATGTGTGTGCATTCCACAGACATGCAAGGTGATTGAGACACATCTCGGCTTCTTTCTGGTTTAGACTTGTGACTCCTCTGATTGGTATTTTCCCTTTGGCTAAGAAGACCAATGCCAGGCTGGGTGTGGTGGCTCATACCTGTAATTCCAGCACTTTGGGAGGCTGAGGTGGGCAGATCACTTAAGTCCAGGAGGTCTAGACCAGTCTGGGCAACATCGTGAGACCCCATGTCTACAAAAAAAATTAGCAGAACATGGTGGTCTGCGCCTGTGGTCCCAGATATTTCGGAGGATGAAGGAGGATCACTTGAGCCCAGGAAGTAAAGGCTGCTGTGAGCTATGATTATGCCCATTGCACTCTTGCCTGGGCAACAGAGCTAGAACCTGTCTCAAAAAAAAAAAAAAAAAAAAACACAAGGTGCAGTGGCTCACACCTGTAATCCCAGCCCTTCGGGAGGCCGAGGCCGGTGGATCATGAGGTCAGGAGTTCAACACCAGCCTAGCCAACATGGTGAAACCCCATCTCTACTAAAAATACAAAAATTAGCTGGTCGTGGTGGTGGAAGCCTGTAATCCCAGCTACTTGGGAGGCTGAGGCAGAGAATTGCTTGAACGCAGGAGGTAGAGATTGCAGTGAGCCGAGACCATGCCACTATACTCCAGCCTGGGTGACAGAGCAAGACTCTGTCCAAAAAAAAAAAAAAACCTATGCCAGTCAGATGGTGATTCCTCATTCCCCAGTGCATGATCTTAATCTCTTTCTCCTTTTTCTCCCTGTGCCTCTTACTTTTCCCTAGTGCATCCATCTCACCTCTAAAATACATGGTGGGAACTGGGCACAGTGGCTCATGCCGGCAAGCCAGCCCTTTGGGAGGCTGAGGTGGGTGGATCAGTTGAGGTCAGGAGTTCGAGACCAGCCTGGCCAACACACTGAAACCCCGTCTCTACTAAAAATACAAAAATCAGCCAGGCATGGTGGCAGGCACCTGTAATCTCAGTTGCTTGGGAGGCTAAGGCAGGAGAATTGCTTAAACCCAGGAGGTGGAGGTTGCAGTGAGCCGAGAATGCAGCATTGTGCTCAAGTTTGGACAACAGAGCAAGACCCTGTCTCAAAAAAATAAAAAATAAAATACATGATGGGGAGGGTGGTGGGGCATGCATTTCAGTCACATGCTTCCTGACTTTGGACCCTGGAAGTCAGGTTAACTGCCTCATTCTTTTTTTTTTCTTTTTTTTTTTTCTTTTTTTTTTTGTGACAGAGTGTCACTCTGTCACCCAGGCTGGAGTGTAGTTGCACAATCTCGGCTCTCTGCAACCTCCATCTCTCAGGTTCAAGCAGTTCTCCTGCCTCAGACTCCTGAGTAACTGGGATTACAGGCATGTGTCACCATGCCTGGCTAATTTTTGTATTTTTAGTAGAGATGGGGTTTCACCATGTTGGCCAAGCTGGTCTTGAACTCCTGACCTTGTGATCCACCTGCCTTTGCCTCCCAAAGTGCTGGGATTAGAGGTGTGAGCCACCACACATGGTCAGCTGCCTCATTCCTAGGAGAAAGAACAAACTCTTAGGTTGGTTCCAAAACCCTTCTTGACCTATCATTGCCCAGGTCTTTCACTTTCACTGGATTTTTCACTTCTCAAATGCATTCTTTCTTCATCGCTAACCTTTTCTCATCCTGTGTTCTTTGTCTGAGATGCTCTTTCCCCTTGTCTTCACATGGGCAATGCCATCTTATCCTTTTTTCTTTTTCTTTTTCTTTTTCTTTTTAAGAGGGTCATCTTGCTCTCTTGCCCAGGCTGGAGTGTAGGAGTGTGATCACAGCTCTCTGCAGCCTCAACCTCCTGGACTCAGAGAATCCACCCACCTTAGCCACTCAAGTAGCTGAGATTACAGGCACATGCCACCATGTTTGGCTAATTTTTAAGGGTTTTTTGTTTGTTTGTTTTGTAGAGATAGGGTCTTGCTGTTGTCCAGGCTGGTATCAAACTTGAGAAGTGAAAAATCCAGTGAAAGACTTGAAGCTCGAGCAATCTTCCTGCCTCAGCTTCCCAAAGTGTTGGGATTACAGGTGTGAGCCACTATGCCCAGCTCATCTTATCCTTCGGCTTTTACATCACCTCTCCCGGGAAGCCCCTCCTAATCCTCCTTTCCAGACTCTGCTGGTGTCTCTGCTGTATCCCATACTTTTGCTCATGGTTCACAGTCCCATCCATTACTATCCCATGTCCAATATCTTCTCCCACATTCAACTGTAAACTCCAAACTGCAGGATCCTGTCTTTCCTTGTCACCACTCTATGGCCAGCATCTAACATGAAGCCCAGAATAGTGACTCAGCAAATATTTATTGAGTTTCTGAACCAGGGAAAATCCAATCTGGCAGAGATAAACTGTTTCTTTTTCTTTCTTTCTTTCCTTCTTTTTTTTTTTCTTTCTTTCTCTTTCTTTGTCTCTTTTTTTCTTTCCTTCTCTTTCTCTGTTTCTTTCTTCTTTCTTTCTTTTTTCTTTGAGATGGAGTCTCGCTCTGTGGCCCTAGGACTTTAGAAGTATTGCTTGAGCCCAGGAGATCCAGACCACCCTGGCCAAATTAGTGAGACCCCTTCTCTAGTAAAACACACACACACACACACACACACACACACACCCCAAGAGAAGTTTGAGGCTGCAGTGAGCTATGATCATGCCACTGCACTCCAACCTGGGCAACATAGTGAGATCTTATTTCTAAATAATAATAAAATTTAAAATATCTACTCTTTCAACTCATGCAATTCCAGATGTTAGCCCAAGACCTCCAGATGTATTCTACCCCCTGGAAGTTCCTGAGTCCTAGTGGTCAGGAAATGAGGTGATCTTTCTGTTGACCAGCTTCCTGAGAGTCCCTTTAAGGTCTCTGTTCCTCAAGCTGTAGATGAAGGGGTTCAACATGGGGGTGACTGCTGTGTACATCACGGCAGAAGCTTTCTCCTTCATAAACATGTGGACCGAGGAGGGACACAGGTAGACCCCAATGGTGGTCCCATAGAAGAGAGCAACCACAGACAGGTGGGAGCTGCAGGTGGAGAAGGCTTTCTTCCTGCCGCCTACAGAGGGGACCTTCATGATGGCTACAAGGATGCGAGCATAGGAGGCCAGGATGCAGATGAAGGGCGTGGCTATCACCATCCCTGCCACAGTGAGGATGAAAATCCTGTTCACAGACATGTCTGTGCACGAAAGTCGGAGGATGAGAGTGAGGTCACAGAAGTAGTGAGGTACTTCAAGGCTGCCACAGAAAACGAGGCGGGCCATCAGGAGGATGTGGGTGAGTGAGACGAAGCAAGAAAATTCTCAGGGGGCCCCAACCAGCAGGCCACAGAGGCGTGGGCTCATGATCGTGGCGTAGTGCAACGGGTGGCAGATGGCCACAAAATGGTCATAAGCCATTACAGCAATTAAGACCCTCTCCACAATGCCAAAGAAATGGAAGAAGTACATCTGGGTCAGGCAGCGGGGATAAGAGATGGCCTTGCGCCTGGTTTGAAGGCTCACCAGCATCTTGGGGATGGTGTCGGTGGCCAGACAGAAATCACCCAGGGACAGGCTGGTCAGCAAGAAGTACATCGGGGTGTGGAGGTGCAAGTCCATGCTGATGGCCAGGATGATGCGCAGGCTCCCCATGGCCATGACCAGGTACACGCAGAGGAGCAGAGAAAAGAGAAGCGTCCCCTGCTCTGGCTTTTCTGAGAGTCCCAGGAGGATGAATTCAGATGTATTGGTTTGGCTTCGTGGCTCCATGGGTGTGATTCCTCTGGAAGTATGGAGAGTGAAGGTTACAGGAATGCCAGGGAGATGGTTTTGGAAAGTTAGATGAGATTGAAGGCCAGTTCTCATCTGATGCTATATATATTTGAAGCCCAGTTCTCATCTGACGCTATATATATGCATATATATATATATATATGTACACACACACATATGTATATACATATATATGTATGTATATATATATGGTGTCCGTATATTTGTGTATGTGTGTATACATGTATATATGTGTATATCTACGTATATATGTGTATATATGTATATATAGTGTATGTGTATATGTGTATATATGGTGTTTTTATATATGTGTTATTTTAATTTTACAGACCCTGTCTCTAAAAAATAATATATAATATATAAAAATTTATATATTATATATAAATATATATTACATATAATTTTATATTATATACAAATATATATTATTATATATAGAATATTATTTTTTAGATACAGGATATCTAAAATAATAAAATATATATTTTTTTAATTTTTTTTAGATAGTGTCTCACTCTATCACCCAGGCTGGAGTACAATGGCGTGATCTCAGCTCACTTCAACCTCTGCTGCCCAGGTTCAAGCGATTCTCCTCCCCCAGACTCCCAAGTAGCTGGGATTACAGGTCCCTGCCACCACACCCAGCTGATTTCTGTACTTTTAGTAGAGACAGGTTTTCACCATGTTGGCCCAGCTGGTCTTGAACTCCTGACCTTGTGATCCACCTGCCTTTGCCTCCCAAAGTGCTGGGGTTAGAAGTGTGAGCCACCACGCCTGGCTCATGTATACATATACATATATATACAATTTTTTAGAGACAGGGTCTTGCTCTGTCACCCAGGATGGAGTGCAGTGGTGCAGACATAGCTCATTGCTACCTTGAACTCCTGGGCTCAAGCCATCCTCCTGCCACAGCCTCTCTAGAAGCGGGATCTACAGTCAAAAACCACCATGCCTAGCTTATTTACCTTCTTTTTTTTTGGTGGAGATAGGGTCTTACCATGTTGCCCAGGCTGGCCTTGAACTCCTAGGCTCAAGCCATCCTCTTGCCACAGCCTCTCTAGCAGCAGGGTCTATAGTCACACTCCACCGAGCCTGGCTTATTTACTTTTGGGGGGTCTGGTGGAGACAGGGCCTTGTGCTATGTTGTCCAGGCTGGTCTTGAACTCCTGGACTCAAGTGATTCTCCCACCTAGGCCTTCCAAAGTTTTGTGACTGCAGGTGTGAGCCACTGCACTTGGCCTGACAACAGCTTATACATAGGTTGCACCTTGAACCGTGGATAAAATATTTACAGCAACTCTTCTTCCTCTTCTTCTTCTTCTTCTTCTTTCTTCTTCTTTCCTTCTTTCCTATTGCTTTTACCTGTTTAGAAAAATTTTAAGTTGTTAGCCAATCGGGTTTTAGTTTAAATTGTGAGGTCTGGCTCCAGCCAACGGAGATCAGACACAGCAGTAAGGACAACCCCAAAGGCATAAGGGATAAATGTGTGTGTTTTCCTTTATTCATTGTACTCTTGTGGCAAGATGGCTAGTGAAAGTACCCTTCCTGCTGTCCAGGAAGTAAAAATTGTGTTGCTGAAAGATCCTTTGTCTCAGTGCTGATTTTTCTTTGCAGCACCAAACATCTATTTCCAACACCGGGTTTCTCCATGTTGGTTAGGCTGCTCTCAAACTCCCGACCTCAGGTGATCCTCCTACCTCAGCCTCCCAAAGTGCTGGTATTACAGGTGTGAGACACCGTAACCAGCCTATTTTTATTTTTTCATAGTGATAGGGTCTCTCTATGTCAGCCAGGCTAGCTTCGAACTCCTGGGCTCAAGTCATTTTCCCACCTTGGCCTCTCAAAGTGCTGGGATTACAAGAGTCACCATGCCCAGCCAGAATCTAGTCTAAAGAGAGTTTATTCAAGCATAATGTCTTAGAGGAAGTCATCAGGGAAGCACAGCTTCCAAAGAAGGGAAGTGAGTGTTTCAAAGTGCAAAAGTTTGGGATGGTTTATGTAGGCAAAGTTTGGGAAAGGTTAACAAAATTTTCTTTTTGCTTGCTTGCTTGCTTGCTTTTTCTTTCTTTTTTTTTTTTTTTTTTTTTTTTTTTTGAGACACAGTTGTGCTCTGTCACCCAGGCTGGAGTGCAGTGGTCTGATCTCAGCTCACTGCAGCCTCCACCTTCCATGTTCAAGTGCTTCTCGTGCCTCAGCCTCCCGAGTAGCTGGGATTAGACATGCACCACCATATCCGGCTAATTTTTGTATTTTTAGTAGAGATGGGGTTTTGTCACGTTGGTCAGACTGGTCTTCAAACTCCTGACCTTAAGAGATCCACCTGCCTCGGCCTCCTAAAGCACTGGGATTGCAGGTGTGAGTCATTGCACCCAGCCCAGTTTAGCAAAAGTTCAACATCTTTAAGGCTTAATAGTTACAATATTTGGTATTATTCTTCCAAACAATAATGATTACATTGTGTTGCATTTTATTTATTTTTTTCTTTTTTTTTAACTTTTTTTTTTTTAAGATGGGATTTCACCATGTTGGTCAGGCTGGTCTTGAACTCCCGACCTCAGGTGATCCGCCCACCTTGGCCTCCAAAGTGCTTGGATTACAGGCGTGAGCCACCGCGCCCGTTCCATTGTGTTGCATTTTAGTGCAACTGATTAGTCCAGGTGGTCTTTTTCTTTTAGAAAAGGTGAATTTAACATTTTACACTGAAGACAGAACAGTCATGGTGTCCTGTGTACCATCTGTTCTGAGTTAAGTACAGGACAGTGGTGGCAGGTGCCTATAATCTCAGCTATGCAGGAGGCCGAAGCAGGAGAATCTCTAGAACTGAGGATGTGGAGGTTGCAGTGAGTCGAAATGGAGCCACTGCACTCTTGCCCAGGTGACAGGGTGAGACTCCATGTTAAAAACAAAAACAAAGATTACCAGAGTGGACTTCCCAACAGGAACTATACTATATATGGTCAGTGTAAGGCTCTCATACTAATCATTTTCCCCTCACCAGGAATTAGATTTAAGAAAAAAAAGTAAGAGCTCTCTGTGATGAGATTAAAAGAGACAGCTTCTGGATTACTCTATGCAACCCCATTTATCAATAGATCTGGGAAGAAACAGATTTTCGTCTCTGGGCATCATGTCTGGGTATTATGTCTGTATTTGCTGCAGCCATCTGGGTCTATGAGGGGAACCAGCCCTAAAAGAAAGCCACAGCTGGGCATGGTGGCTCATGCCTCTAATCCTGGCACTTTGGGAGGCCGAGGCGGGCAGATCACATGAGGTCAAAAGTTCGAGACCAGACTGGCCAACATGGTGAAACGCTGTCTCTACTACAAATACAAAAACTAGCCAGGCATGGTGGCAAGCGCCTGTAATCCTAACTACTTGGGAGGCTGAGGCAGAAGAATCGCTTGAACCCAGAAGGCAGAGGCTGCAGTGAGCTGAGATTGTGCCACTGCTCTGTAGCCTGGGACACAGAGCAAGGCTGTCTCCAAAAATAAAAAAAAGGAAGCCATGAGATGGAGAAGTAAGTGAATTATTTTCTAGATTCCCTACCTCTGACATATTTGCAAAGAAATGTAGCTCTCTTTATTATTTGAGCATATTATAGTCAACGTTTCTTTCAATGAGGCAGACTTCTTGACTGATCAAGATAGACTATCTCACACTGAAATAATCTGATTATAGCAATTTTACTGGTGATAAAACTGAGAGTAGTAAATGTCAATGTTGACCTGCACAGATATTGTTTAGTAGTGACTGGGCTCTAAAATTACAGAATTCTGGTATGAATAATCAGCTTCCATTTTGCACAATAGGTTTCACTCTGGAGTGCATTTCTTATGGCCCTAAATTTTGAATCAGGCAAAATAAATTATCTATTGTGAACACAGTCTTCTTTAGATTCTTGCCCTGACCTATTTTTCTTTCTTCTGAGAATAATACCCAACCAAATCACTGTCACACTTGCCACAGGTTAACTATTTTTTTTTTTTTTTTTTTTGAGATGGAGTCTCTCTCTGAGTGCAATGGCATGATCTTGTCTCTCTGCAACCTCTGCCTTCTGGGTTCAAGCGATTCTCCTGCTTCTGTCTCCCGAGTTGCTGAGACTACAGGCACCCACCAACACGCCCAGCTAATTTTTGTATTTTATTAGAGACAGGATTTCACCATATTGGCCAGGATGATCTGGATCTCATGACCTAATGATCCGCCCACCTTGGCTTCCCAAAGTGCTAGGATTACAGGCGTGAGCCACCACACCTGGCCAGCTTAACTTTTTAAATTCCCCATCCAAAGAAACAGAGCTTTGAGAATGGAATTCATTTTTGACACATGACAGAGCTATACAAGAGGCAAGATTTCAACTCCAAAGAAAAATACATCCATGGTGTAGACTAGTCACTTTAAGAAAATCTTGATGATGCAAGAGTCAGGCACTGTGGCTTGCCAAAGAATCCTGTTTGTCGATTTGTTTTAGAAGTTCCAGTTCAAAGCAGAGGACAAAGATCCCAAAAGAGAAAGTAGCCTACCAGTGAGTTTCCTCAAGGATTTCTTTATGCCTTTATTCTTCAGGCTGTAGATGAATGGGGTTCATCATTTGAGGGACCACAGTGTACGTCACTGAAGCCACAGCAGTGATTTGGGAAGAGTCAGCAACAGCAGAACTAATGTACACCCCAAAAGCTGTCCCGTAGAACAAGGAAAAAACAGAGAAGTGAGACCCACAGGTGGAAAAGGCTTTATACTTTCCTCTTGCTGATGGCATTCTCAGAACGGAGGCGACTATTTGAGAATAAGAGAAAATTATTCCAGAGAGAGGAATAGCACCAAATATGCTACTTGCAAAATATATCAGGATGTTATTAATGAGGGTATCGGAACAGGCAAGCTTGATGACCTGAACAACTTCACAGAAGAACAAAGGGATTTCAACGTTTTTGCAGAAGACAGCTGCAATACCATCAGGCTCTGAACCAGAGCATCCACAGTGCTCATGAACACGGAGAGAAGAATCAGCAGGCCCCAGAGATGCATGTTCATGATGACTGAGGATCTCAGTGGGTGACAAATGGCCACATAGTGGTCATAGGCCATTACTGCAAGAATGCAACTTTCCAAGCCAGCAAAAACCAGGACAAGACAGATGTGGGTGAGGCACCCTGTGTTAGTGATGCTCTGATTCTGATCTTGGATGTTCAGCAGGGTCTTTGGGATGGTGGTTATGGTTAAACTGATGTCAGTAAAGGAGAGAGTAAGGAGAAGGAAATACATGGGGGTGTGGAGGTAGGAGTCACAGATGACAGCCAAGAGGATGAGCAGGTTCCCCGGGATGGTGACCAGGTACATGGACAGGAACAGGCTGAAAGGGATTAACCTCAGTTTTGGGTTCTCGGTCACTTTTATGAGCAGTAATTCCAAAACAGCTGTTTGGTTTCTGGGTCCCATGTTTTTGATGACCAGAAAAATTGGATGATTAGACAATCGAATAAATTGAAAATAAATCAGTGTTGCCTTTTGTATTGATCTTATTTTATTGCTTTGACAAAACTTGAAGCTTATACAGCAGAGCACCCATAATTGTTAATTCTGGAAATGGTTAACGGGTCATCACTTTTAATTTTTATCTATTGATTTTTAAAATGTATTTATTTCTTTTTGAGAGAGTCTTGTTCTGTCGCCAGGCTGGAGTGCAGTGGCACGATCTTGGCTCACTGCAACTTCCACCTCCCGGGTTCAAGCGATTCTCCTGCCTCAGCTTCACCAGTGGCTGAGATTACAGGCACCCGCCACCAGACCTGGCTAATTTTTGTATTTCTAGTAGAGATGGGGTTTTGCCGTGTTGGCCAGGCTGGTCTCAAATGCCTGGCCGCAAGCGATCTGCTTGCCTCAGCCTCCCAACGTGCTGGAATTACAGGTATGAACCACTGTACCCAGCCTCATGATTTACAAAAAATTTACACTCTGCTGTTCTGATTATTAAAAATATTTGGTAATAAAAAATAAATACCTAGTCAGAGGGTGACAAATGGACACACAGCAGTCACAGGCCATAACCCCTAGGAGAAAATCTCCCAAACAGGCAAAAACCAGGACGAAGCCCACCTGGGTGAGGCAGCCTGGGTAAATGATGCTGTGATTCTGAGTTTGGATGCTCGCCAGCATCTTTGGGATAACGACGGTGCTGAAGCAGAGGTCAGTAAAGGGCAGGATGGAGAGCAGGAGGTACATGAGGGTGTGGAGTGACAGTCAGAGACGACAGCCAGGACAAGGAGCAGGTTCCCTAGCAGGGTGAACAGGTACATGGAGAGTAACAGGCTGAGGAGGACAGGCTGCAGCTCTGGACCCTCTGTCACTTCCAGGAGAAGGAATTCTGTAACAGCTGTTTGGTTTCTGGTTTCGATGATGTTGATGAGTATGAAGGAGATATGGGTGGTGGCAAGGTCATCAGTGTATGTTTCCTTGGCCAGCAGGTGGAATTTCACCACCCTGGGAAAGAAAAAGATAAAAAAGGGGGACTACCAAAAAGATGCCTTCTGTATGCATATTATTTTGTTACTTTACAAACAACCTGAGGCTGGGCATGGTAGCTCACACCTGTAATCCCAGCACTGTGAGAGGCCAAGGTGGGTGGATCTCTGAGGCCAGGAGTTCGAGACCAGCCTGGCCCAGATGGCAAAACCCCGTCTCTACTAAAAATATAAAAATTAGCCCAATGCGCTAGCACAGGCCTGTAATCCCAGCTACTCAGGAGGTTGAAGCAGGAGAATCGCTCGAACCTGGGAGGTGGAGGCTGAAGTGAGCCGAGATTGCACTGCTGCATTCCAGCCTGGGCAACAGAGCAAAACTGGAAAGAGGAAGGAAGGAAGGAAGGAAGGAAGGAGAAAGAAAGAAAAAGAAAGAAAGAAAGAGAAAAAAAGAAAGAGAGAGAGAGAAAGGAAGGAAGGAAGAGAAGGGAGGGAGGGAGGAAGGAAGGAGAGTCTGATATAACAGAGCACCAGTAATTTTTAAGTCTGGAAAAGCTTAAAGGGTGGTGCTTCTTTAAAACCAAACTGTCTATGTTATTTGATTATTAAGCCATTTGGTAGTTTTATAGAGAGGCAGATAGACTAAGGAGACAGGACACTTTGAACATTCGGCCTGGTTGCCCAGGGACAATACAAAGATATATCAAGAATCAGGAAATAAAACATGAGCTGAAGTTTAGAAAATTTTCTGTCCCCTACCAATGCAAGATTGCAAGTAAATGTCAAGGAATTTGATAACTGTCATCTTGTTTTAGAAGAGGCAGCTTTCCACTCAAGAGGAAAATGCTCCTAGCCATGGCAGAGACTGTTCCTCGGATTACTAGATGAGAATAAATTGAATATTGTGCAAAAGTAAGAGGAAACATGTAAAAATGATACACAGTTATGCAGGAGACCCATGGTGACTTGAGTCTAATCATCTGATGTTTTCATTGTCTTCACAGCTTCCCCTGAATGAAATTGTAGCAAAACACCTGCCCTCATTTCCAAACTTTTTTTCTGAGATGGAGTCTCGCTCTGTCACACAGGAGGCGAGAGTGCAGTGGTGCAATCTCAGGTCACTGCACCCTCCGCCTTGCAGGTTCAAGCAATTCTGCTTCAGCCTCCCGAGTAGCTGGGATCACAGGTGTGCAACACCACACACAGCTAATTTTTGTATTTTTGTAGAGACGGGGTTTCTCTACAGAACCCCAGGCCAGGCTAGTCTCAAACTCCTGACCTCAGGTGATCCACCCACCTTGGCCTTGCAAAGTGCTGGGATTACAGGCGTGATATAAGAGACAGGATCTTGCTCTGCTGTCCAGGCTGCCTTGCGGTGGTGCAGTCATAGCTCTCTGCATCCTGGAACTCCTGGGCTCAAGCAATCCTGTCTCCTCACACTTCCAGACATTTACTAAGGGACCCTGGTGTACCTGGCTGATGTCACGGAAGAGTGATGCTTGACACCTCTGGATGTATTATACAGAAGGCCTGTCTTCAGGAAGGGCAGAGGGACTGAGTTAGGCAGTGGGCTTTGGGGCAGGAGAGATCATTTGAGGGAAGTGACTCAAGTGAGCTATTTCTTCTCTGAGGAATGACTGTTGAATGAGGGGGTCACAGGCACGTTGCAGCCTCTGCCTCCCTAGAGGCTTAATTGCCAAAGCTCCTCATTAGCCAAGGAATTTGTGTTGGCACTGTCATCCCAGGGTACTCAAATCCAAATCCTTGAAGAACAAGGAAGAAATTCAGGAATTCAGGATGGCTGCTGCCCTGACCCTAGAGGCCATAGAGGCCAGGTGTACATCATTCACTTTTTTTTTTTTCTCTCTCTCTCCTTTTTTTTTTTTTTTTTTTTTGAGATAGAGTCTCAGTCTGTCACCCAAGCTGGAGTGCAGTGGCACGATCTCAGCTCATTGGAACCTTCGCCTCCCAGGTTCAAGTGATTCTTCTGTCTCAGTCTCCTGAGTAGCTGGGATTATAGGCACACGCCACCATGCCCAGCTAATTTTTTTATTTCTAGTAAAGACGAGGTTTCACAATATTGGTCAGGCTGCTCTTGAACTCCTAACCTGGTAATCTGCCCACCTCACCCTCCCAAAGTGTATTTAATATATTTTAAAAACACTTATACTCACCTTTATTTTTGTTTGTACATTTGTCTATTAGTGGATTTCATATAATATGAACTTGCCAAAGGAATAAAAACATTCTGTAAAAGTTTTTCTGTGCTTATCTAGACAGAGAGATGTGCTATTTGTGTGTTTCTATTAGCATCTAACATTCAAGAAAATCTTTGCCAAAGCACTAACTGACCACTAAGGAACACAGATTTCAGTGATCACATACAATAAGAAATACAGTCTTTGCAAAAATACATTTTGGGAAAGTCATTAAACAAAACATTATTACCATATTTAGGAATTTAAAAAAGAAGAAACAGCAATATTGATATATTTGTAAGAATGCATCTGAGTTTTCACCTTTTTCAGTCATTTTGCTGTGTCTCTTACTCTTCTGTAGTGGAGTCCACATAGAGAATCATGATTTATTAAAATGAATTGTATCATTGATACCTTCAAGCACTAGCTGCGGTCTAGGATTCCTATGCAAAATGTTTACGTTCACCTTTGTAGGAAGGTTAGTCCATGCAGAACTGATTTCCTTTGAGAAGGAGATACTGAGTGTAGGGTAAGATGAGTGAAAGTCAGGGTGACGAGATTAAAGGGATCACTCTCTACGGAAGTTAGGAAGAGGGGAGCCATCAGTGTGAATCGTCTCTGGAGGCCTGGGGTTAAAACGGCCGAGGTCTCAGCCAGGAGTGGTGGTGCAAACCTGTATTTCCAGTTACTCAGAAGTCTAAGGCAGGAGGATTGATCAAGGGCAGGAACTCGAGGCTGCAGTGAGCTATGATTGTGCAACTGCACTCCAGCCTGGGCAATACAAACAGAACCCATCTCTTAAAAAAAAAAAAAAAAAAGCTTCAGAAAATGTGTAAGTAAAAGCAATAACAACAAAAACAAAAATAGCAGAGGTCTCAAAGGTAAAGAAAGGATTGACTGGAGAGCCTTCTGTCATGGTCATTTTTGGAGGTTCACGGGAGTTATTTTTAGCACCACATCTAGGATACAGCTCCCTGTCTGACATCCAAGGCGTCCTCTAGTACAGAACTTCTTCTACTGATGCCTATAGAACACCTGCTGAGATGAATCACCTGAGGCTTTTGTATATATCGTCACCCAGGAACTAATGACTCTGAACCTCTGAGGAGATAAGTGAGGGATGAGATTTTTTTTTTTCTTTTTTTTTTGAGACGGAGTCTTGCTCTGTCACCAGACTGGAGGGCAGTGGTGTGATCTCAGCTCACTCCAACCTCTGCCTCCTGGGTTCAAGTGATTCTCCTGCCTCAGCCTCTCAAGTAGCTGGGATTACAAGTACATGCCACCTCGCCTGGCTAATTTTTGTATTTTTAGTAGACACCAATTTGATCCTTGCACATTATATAAATGTATTACATTATCATTGTATCCTGAAACAATGTCCATCTTTTATGCATTGATACAAAAATAAAAAATAGATGTGGTGGCATGCACCTGTAGTCCCAGCTACTCAGCAGGCTGAGTCGAGAGGATCACTTGAGCCCAGGAGTTCAAGGCTACAGTGAGCTGTGATCTCACCACTGCACTCTAGCCTGGGTGACAGAGTGAGAGACTGTCTCAAAAATCAATTAGTCAATCAATCCAAAAAGAATTCAAGTCCAGATGGTCTGATTCCAAAACGATCACCCTAAACTGTTTGATCTCTGGTCTCAGGTATTCGAAGATATTGGTCAGGCTGGGCACAGTGGCTCACACCTGTAATCCCAGCATTTTGGGAGGCCAAGACGGGCAGATCACCTGAGGCCAGGAGTTTGAGACCAGCCTGGCCAACATGGTGAAACCCTGTCTCTACTAAAAACAGAAAAATTAGGTGGGCGCAGTGGCTCATGCCTGTAATCCCTGCACATTGGGAGGCCAAAGTGGGTGGATCACTTGAGGTTGGGAGTTTGAGACCAACCTGACCAACATGAAGAAACCCCATCTCTACTAAAAATACAAAATATTAGCCAGACATGGTGGTGGGCACCTGTAATCCCAGGTACTCTTGAGGCAGAGGCAGGAGAATCGCTTGAACCCGGGAAGCAGAGGTTGTGGTGAGCCAAGATTGCACCATTGCACTCCAGCCTGGGCAACAGGAGCAAAACTCCATCTCAAAAAAAAAAAAAAAAAAAAAAATTAGCTGGATATGGTACTGCGCACTTGTAATCCCAGCTACTCAGGAGGCTGAGGCAGGAGAATCATGTGAACCCAGGAAGCAGAGGTTACAGTGAGCCGAGACTGTGCCATTCTACTCCAGCCTAGGCAACAAGAGCTAAACTCTATCTCGAAACAAACAAACAAACAAAAAACATGAAAACAAACAAACAAAAAACAAAGACATTGGTCAGGCTTTCTAGACTTCTCATTACTTCTTTCTCCCTGACATATTCCAATAGTGTAAGCCCAAAGCAGCTGAGACATCAATGAAAGATGGTATCCTAGGTATCAGTTTCCTCAAAGCCTTCAACATGTCCTTGTTTCTCAGGCTGTAGATGAATGGGTTCAGCATGGGGGTGACCACGGTATACATCACTGATGCTATTGCACCCTTCCTGGTGGAATGGGTCTCCGCAGAACTAAGGTACACCCCAAACCCTGTTCCATAGAACAAGGAAATGATGATCAAGTGTGACCCGCAGATGGAGAAAGCTTTATACTTTCCACTGGCTGATGGAATTTTCATGACAGAGGAGATGATTCGTGTGTAAGAGAAAATTATCCCAGAGAGAGGAACGACCCCTAGCAGACTGGTCACTAAGTACACCAGGATGTTATTGATGAGGATATCGGAACAGGCAAGCTTGAGAATATGAGCCAGTTCACAGAAAAAGTGGGGGATTTCCAGGTCCGTGCAGAAGGTCAGCCGTAGCACCATCAATGTGTGCAGAAGAGCGTCCAGAAGGCTAATGATAAAGGACAGCAGAAGCAGCAGTCCACAGAGCTTGGGGTTCATGATGACATTGTACCTCAGTGGGTGACAGATGGCCACAAATCGATCATAAGCCATCATGACCAGAATTCCGTTTTCCAATCCAGCGAAAACCAGGACAAAGCAGATCTGGCTGAGGCAGCCAGTGTAACTGATGGATTGAGTCTGTGCCTGGATATTCACCAGTATCTTGGGCACGGTGGTGGAGGTGAAACCGACGTCGAGTGAGGACAGGAAGGAGACGAAGAAGTACATGGGGGTGTGGAGGCGGGAGTCAGAGCTGACGGCCAGGATGATGAGCAGGTTCCCCAGCACCGTGACCAGGTACCCAGACAGGAACAGCCCAAAGAGGACTGGCTGCAGCTCTGGATCACCTGTCAATCCCAAGAGAAGGAATTCTGGAGTGTCTGAGAAGTTTCCTGCTTTCATGTTGTTGATGAGTCTGATAGAAAAGATGGGAGTGCTAAGAAAACAAAACTTAAGAGTAAACTCTTTAATCTTGTCTGTATTATCAAAACCAAACCAGTTAGAAATTAAAGACCTTTTCCCCTGCCTCTTTCTTTCTC
>CAUYQU010034625.1:0-10558 GCA_963574635.1 Cheracebus regulus | reverse complement strand
TTAAGATGCCTAAGAAACAAAACAAACAAACAAAAACCGATGCCTGTAATCCCAGCACTTTGGGAGGCTGAGGCGGACGGATCATGAGGTCAGGAGATCGAGACCATCCTAGCCAACATGGTGAAACCCGGTCTCTACTAATAATACAAAAATTAGCTGGGCGTGGTGGCACACGTCTGTAGTTTCAGCTACTAGTGAGGCTGAGGCAGGAGAATTGCTTGAACCCAAGAAGTGGAGGTTGTGTAGCAGGAGCGGCCGCGGGAAACCGATCTCCCGGACACCGAATATGGGAGGATGGAGTTTATTCAGCCGGGAGCAAGGTGGCATTGTTGCCTACAGCCAAGCTCCCCTAACAAAGGAAGATTCCTTCTTTATATAGGCTTATACTTTAGATGTTACCTGTGGAAGAATCTTAGGTTTGTAGCTTAACATATGAAAAGGGTCTCGGTTTACAGTCTCAGGAATTACATATGAAAAGGGCTTCAGTTTACACTCTTAGGAATGAAAAGGGGAAGTTTACAGTCTTAGGAATGAAAAAGGGAAGTTGAACTGAGATGCCTGGGTCTCCCTCTTCAGTTGCAGTGAGGCAAGATCACGCCACTGCACTCCAGCCTGCTTTGTGTAAGCAACACGGCTGTTTATTCACCTGGGTGCAGGTGGGCTGGGGCCGAAAAGGGCGTCAGCGAAGGGCTGTGGGATAGGAGTTGGTTTTATAGGTTTTGGGTGGGCAGTGGGAAGTTATAGAGTAAGATCAGTTACAGTGGTGGGGGCGGGGGCAAGGAGTACACATTACCATCAGTTCAGTTACGTGGGTTAAGTGGAAGAGTAGTTAAGATGGTAGGGTGGTGCAAAGGGATAGTCAGAGAGCAAGAACAGTTAAAATGGCAGGGTGGGGTGAGGAGTATTCACATTATCTTAATAACACTGAAGATGGCAGGGTGGGAAGAGACGCTTAATGTGGGGACAGGGAAGCTCAGCTGGGCGATCAGGGATCACGGCGAATACAGGCAGGCGGTGGGGGGCAATCAGCCGAGGCAGGCAGGACTTCAGACTTTCTGGGTCCAGGCTTGCACATGGAGGCCTGACAGTAACAGTTTACCTGTGGCACGTTGCAGGGTCGTTTCCCAAAGGGGCCTGGCCTGCCTCAGGCTACAGGCCTTGTGCCTCTGCACTGGCTTAGCTCTGAGGCCTGGGTAAAATGTTGTGAAACCCCACTACAGTGACTTGATTTTCAGGGGTGCCCAATCTTTGGGCTTCCCTGGGCTGCACTGGAAGTATTGTCTTGGGCTACACATAAAATACACTGATAGCTGATGAGCTAAAAAAAAAAAAATGTCATAATGTTTTAAGAAAGTTTATGAATTTGCATTGGGCCACATTCAAAGCCATCTGGGGCCACATGTGGCCTGCAGGCTGTGGGTTGGACAAGCTTGATTTAGGTGTTTCATCCTGCTTATGGCTAGCAGCATGCTAGAAGGCTGTATTATCTTAGCAGAGACCCTGTGACTGAGACAGAGCAAGATTCCTTCTTAGAGGCCCGTGGCCTCTCCCCTATCACTCCCAGCATGAAAAGAAAAAGAAAAGAAAAGCTTACGGTCTTTCCTTCAAGGGAATTCCAGGCACCTAGCTGACCTTGAGAAGTAAATGAGGATTTGATAAGCAAGAAAGTGTGAAAGGAAAAATAAAATCTTGGGAGCCCAAATTCACTATGCCAAAAGGGAAAAGTTAAGTTTGGAAGCTGAGTCATGGCACGGGGTGGGAACAAGTGCCTTTCCTTTTGAATCTAAACTGATAGCTGCAGACAGAAGGTCACAGGTGGCCTCCCTCACCCTGACAACGTAAATTAACAGCTTATCTTTGTGGGCGGGGGATGAGGGTGGATAAGGGGCAAGAGGAGACTAGAAACCATGGTCCCACTCGCTCCAGGGTAAATGTGTATTTGACTGTTTCCTGTACTCTGTTTACTATGTCTTACGTAAAGTGCGATTTACCTTATGAGAATACAGAATTGACTGTTCCTTCTACCCCTTTTTTTCTTTTCTTTTTTTTTTTTTTTTTTTGAGATGGGAGTCTGGCTCTGTCGCCCAGGCTGGAGTGCAGTGGTGTGACCTCGGCTCACTGCAACCTCCGCCTCCTTGCTTCAAGCAGTTCTCCTGTCTCAGCCTCCCCAGTAGCTGGGATTACAGGCACAGGTCACCACACCCAGCTAATTTTTGTATTTTTAGTAGAGATGGGGTTTCACCTTGTCGGCCAGGCTGGTCTTGAACTCCTGACTTCCGGTGATCCACCCACCTAAGCCTCCTAAAGTGCTGTGATTACAGGCGTGAGCCACTGAGTCTGGCCTTCTAACCCCTTCTATTCCTGGGCAACATGTGGATTCAGGGAGCCTAATCAAAGGCTCAAATGAAAGTGACCCTATCCTCCCTCTTTTTTTTCTTTTTAACTTTCCCTTTCTCCTCCTGCCTGCTTTTTCCCCTTTAGGTAGTTATTTATGTGCGGCAATATCTTGCTCTGTCACCTAGGCAAAAATATAGTGGCCTGATCTTGGCTCACTGAAACTTCCACCTCTCTGGTTCAAGCGATTTTCCTGACTCAGTCTCCTGAGTAGCTGGGATTACAAACATGTGCTACCACGCCCGACTAATTTTTTTTTTTTTTTTGAGACAGAGTTTCGCTCTTTTGCCAGGCGCCAGGCTGGAGTGCAGTGGTACAATCTCGGCTCACTGCAACCTCTGCCTCCCGGCTTCAAGTAATTCTCCTGACTCAGCCTCCCGAGTAGCTGGGACTACAGGCACCTGCCAGCACACCCAGCTAATTTTTGTATTTTAGTAAAGACGGTGTTTCACTATGTTGGTCAGGATGGTCTCAATTTCTTGACCTTGTGATCCGCCCACCTTGGCCTCCCAAAGTGCTGGGATTACAGGCATGAGCCACCTCATTGGACCATTTTCTTTGCTTTTATGAAAGAATTAGTAACTTAAAACATTGTTTACTTAGTAACTAATAGTAACTTAAAACATTGTACTAAGCCACGGAAGTTAGAGTTAGGAGGTGTTTTGTTCCCTATAGAAACTAAAGATAACATCTTAACATATGTCCCTGAGTTGTCTTATGGAAACCCAGACCAAACAGAAACCTGCCAAGCAGATCCCACGGGCAGGTATGCATCACATAAGGAGAAATTGAAGACTGAACCCTGACCACAGTTCTTTGTTCCACATTTCTTCCTGAGGGCTCTGGAGGAGGTCATTCCAACAAGCCAGGGCTAACACTCCATTTTTTTTTTTTTTTTGAGATAAAAGTCTTGCTCTGTAGCCCAGGCTGGAGTGCAGTGGCACAATCTCAGCTCACTGCAGCCTTGACCTTCTGGGCTCAAGTGATCCTCCTACCTCAGCCTCCCAAGTAGCTGGGACCACAGACACAAGCCGCCACACCCTGCTAATTAAAACTTTTTTTTGTGGAGATGGGGGTCTCACAATGAACTTTGAGAGAGTTCATTTTTTTTTTTTTCCAAGCACCAACACATCAGGTTTATTTCTTCTTCACTCTCACCTGAGAGCAGGAAATCCAAATCATAACAAAACCAGGCCCCCCACAAAAAAAAAAAAAAAAAAAAAACAGGGCCCTAGGGTGGGGAGCAGCCCCCTGGGTGGGCCTGAATCCCAACTTCACCCCCCTACACGTAGGGCCCAGGCCAGGACCTTCAACTGAATGTGGCCTGGACTCCTTGTGCCCTAGGCACTGTGGCAGGGAGAGGCAGCACCAATGTTGAGGATGGTCCCCCAAGAACAGAGGCCAAGGCCCAGCCTCCAGCCCACAGTATCCACATCCACGTCCACCTGCTCAGGCCTTCAGCCTCCAGACCTCCAGCGACAGGCCCGTAGAAGCAGCCACCACCAGGTTGCCCTCAGCACAGAACCCGGTGAACACACCGTAGTGCCTTTGGGTGCAGATGGTCCTTGGCGGGTCTGTGGGCACATACACCCGGAGGGTCTTGTCAGTGGATGTAGTGTACAAGGCTCCCAGTGAGTACTGGATCCCAGTGATGTGAGACCTGTGGCCCACATTGAAGGACCGGACAAGCTGGAAGCAGCCATTGCAGTTCGCAAAGACGTGCAGCAGGCCTTCGCTGTCACCAGTCCAGAGCTGCATGTCCTGGTGAGACATGCAGAGCAGGTAGGAGTCCAGCTGCAGCCGCTGCAGGACTCTGTTGGCTCGGCGGTCGACCATCACTAGGGAGCGGTCCTCGCTGCCTGAGATGATGTGCTGGTCATCCGCCAGCAGGGCCAGCACAGGCCTAGAGTGTAGTTGCTGGCTCTTCAACAGGGCTGGGCCGGCTCTGGGGTCGTAGATGGTCACCTTCTTGTCATAGGTGCCGGTCACGAGGATGTTAGGCAGGTAGGAGAGGCACAGCACGGCTGAGTTAGTCTTTATCTCGCCAAACTGCTGCACATCCGATGCCATGTCCCAGAGCTTCACTGTGCTGTCCCAGGAGCCGGAGCACACGCAGGGGTCCTGCGCCGCCAGCGACCACACCCATCCCTTGTGGGAACTAAATCGATCGGTGCCCAAGGTCTTGACCAGAACCTGGCTGGGCTCCATCCCCAGCTGCCGCAGGTCCCACAACTTGACGTTGCGATCTCGGGAGCCCGACAGACACAGTGCACCACCCTGGAGCAGCAGCACTGAGCCAGTGGAAGAAATGTGCCCGCTGGCCAGGCGGAAGTACTCAGCCCAGCGCCCATCCTCTGCTGCTCCAGCTCAATGCAGGCTGCCGGCCAGTCAAAGTTCTTCTCTTCAAGAGAAGGGCGCGTACACCCTACCCAGTATAGCCCTCATATATGGGTTTATGACTTTGCCTGTAACCTCTGTCTGTCTGCCTTTAAAAAGCCTTACTTGTTTACTTAGAATATTCTCAGGACAGAAAAAAGAAAAAAAAAAAAAGGCTGGGAGCGGTGTCTCACACCTGTAATCCCAGCACTTTGGGAGGCGGAGGAGGGTGGATCATGAGGTCAAGAGATCGAGACCATCCTGGCCAATATGGTGAAACCCCATCTCTACTGAAAAATACAAAAATTAGCTGGGTGTGGTGGTGCACACCTGTAGTCCCAGCTACTCGGGAGGCTGAGGCAGGAGAATCGCTTGAACCCAGAAAGCAGAGATTGCAGTGAACCGAGATCGTGCCACTGCACTCCAGCCTGGTGCCTGGCGACAGAGCAAGACTCGGTCTCAAAAAAAAAAAAAAAAAAAAAACAACCCTTACCTGTAAGCCATCCAGGAGCTCGTGTCTTCAGCATGAGCTTCCTGATTCTCCTTGCTTGGTGGCCTGCAACAAATGCCTTGCTTTCTCTCACTGTTATCCCAGTGCCACTGTTTGGCTCTGCTACTATGGGTGAGCAGACTGCAGTTTGGTTCAAGAACATGATCAATTGCTTTGAACATAGATCATGTGGTTCAAAACACTTACACTGAGGCACTGTGCTTGTTGTGATCATTGCACTCAGCTTGTTTACCCTGGGTAAAATGAGGCTGAGACCTACGGGGCTGCCTTCCCAGGAAGTTTGGGCATGGTGGTATGGACCTGCAGTCTCAGCTACTCAGGAGTCTGAGGGGAGAGGATCGCTTGAACCCTGGAGGAGGAGGTTGCAGTGAGCCAAGATTGCACCACTGCACTCCAGCCTAGGTGACAGAGCGAGACTCTATCTCAAAAAAAAAAAAAATTGCAAGATATGTATAAGAAAAAACATGGGCTGGGTAGAGGGGGGCTCATGTCTGTAATCCTTCTTTACCGCAACCTGTTTTATCAGCAAGGTCTTTGTAACCCCCATTTTGTGCCGACCTCTTAACCCATCCTGTGACTTAGAATGCCTGAACTTCCTGGGAATGCAGTCCAGTAGGTCTCAGCCTCATTTTACCCAGCACCATTCAAGATAGGGTCACTCTGGTTCAAACGCCTCTGACATCTGTACTTCCTGGAGGCCTAAAAAATAAAAATAAAAACCCCTTCTCTGAGGCATTAAGAAACCACTGGTGGCCTGGCCACGGTGGCTCATACCTGTAATCCCAGCAGTTGGGGAGGCCAAGGCAGGCAGATCACCTAAGGTTGAGACCAGCTTGACCAACATGTAGAAACACCGTCTCTACTAAAAATACAAAATTAGCCAGGTATAGTGGCACATGCCTGTAATCCCAGCTACTTGGGAGGCTGGGACCGGAGAATCGATTGCACCTGGGAGGTGGAGGTTGCAGTGAGCCAAGATCGTGCCATTGCACTCCAGCCTGGGCAACAACGGTGAAACTCCATCTCAAAAAAAAAAAAAAAAAAAAAAGACCACATACACCATCAGGAATTTACATGTGGAAACCTACCTAGGGCAGGTCTCACAGTTGGGATTACTGACAGAGAACATGATCCCAGCTATGATGATCAGGACTACCATGACAGATCATGGCGGGCAGGGCGGATGGAGAGCTGCTCAAGATAGGGATCAGATTTATAGAAGATGATCATCTTCTCCTTACTGTAGTCGTGGAGAATACAGATCATGTTCCAGATCTCAGTCATACTCACCTCGTCCTTATTAAAGCATGAAGACTTTCTGGGCCGGGCTTGGTGGTTCACGCCTGTAATACCAGCACTTTGGGAGGCTGAGGCAGGTGGATCACGAGGTCAATAATTCAAGACCAGCCTGGCCAACATGGCAAAACTCTGTCTCTACTAAAAAAAGACAAAAAATTAGCTGGGCTTGGTGGCTCGTGACTGTATCCCAGCTACTCAGGAGGCTGAGGCAGGAGAATTGCTTGAACCCAGGAGGCAGAGGTTGCAGTGAGCCGAGATCCTGCCATTGCACTCCAGCTGGGCAACAAGAGCAAGACTCCATCTCAAAAAAAAGAAAGCATGAAGACTTTCTGAAATCTGCCCTAGGCCTGGGATACTGTTTGTGGACAATATTTTTTATTGTCCCTTGTGTAGAAAGTAAACAATGCCTAGGGAAGTTAGGTGATTTTTATACCTTTTATGATGACTACTTTTGGTGGAGTTCAAATGCTGTTTTCATTTTGCATTTTTGTAGTTCAGTGCTTTGTTCAAAGTTGTTTTCAGAAAAGCTTTTTTTTTTTTCGGTTTTTTTTTTTGAGACGAAGTCTCACTCTGTCACCAGGCAGGAGTGCAGTGGCGTGATCTCAACTCACTGCAACCTCTGCCTCCCAGGTTAAAGCGATTCTCCTGCCTCAGCCTCCCAAGTAGCTGGGACTACAGGTGCCTGCCACCGTGTCCAGCTGATTTTTGTATTTTTAGTAGAGATGGGGGTTTCACCATGTTGGCCAGGCTGGTCTCGAACTCCTGACCTTAGGTGATCTGCTCTCATAGGCCTCCCAAAGTGCTGGTGAGCGGATCACCTGAGGTCAGGAATTCCAGACCAGCCTGGTGGTGAGCAACCCAAAGGGGTGGTAAGAACTTGGACTTACATCATATCTTAGCAAAGAATAATACATGTATAGATAAGAGTTAAGACGAAGGGCTGGGCACGGTGGCTTATGCCTGTAATCCCAACATTTTGGGAGGCCAAAATGGGTAGATCATGAGGTCAGGAGTTCGAGACCAGTCTGACTAACATGGTGAAACCCCATCTCTATTAAAAATATAAAAATTAGGCGTGGTGGTGCATGCCTATAATCCTAGCTACTCAGGAGCGGGAGGCTGAGGCAGGAGAATCGCTTAAAGCTGGGAGGTGAAGGTTGCAATGAGCCAATTGTGTCATTGCACTCCAGCCTGGGTGATAGAGGGAGATTCTGTCTTAAAAAAGAAAAATAAAAAAAGACAAAGAAAAAGGACTTTAGGCTTGAACAGGCAGAATACTATGGGAAGATAAATGTATGGGGGAAACTAATGGAAGATAAGGATTATTTATACAGGTCCAGCTCAAGTGACTTTCCCTCTTCGTGGTTATGAAACTTCCCTAGGCAAGGGAATTTCCCAGAAGTTTCTGCTTTAAGTTGGAGAGGGAAGCTCCAGGGTAAGGCTTTTTTTCTGCACCTGTTGATTCTCATTTGCCTCCAGCTTAAGATAATCTTTTTTTTAAAAATTTTGAGACAGAGTCTTGCTCTGTCACCCAGGCTGGAGTGCAGTGGCACGATCTTGGCTCACTGCAATGTCCCTCCTGGATTCAAGTGATTCTCCTGTCTCAACCTCCCAAATAGCTGGGACTGCAAGTGCATATCACCACACCTGCCTAATTTTTGTATTTTTAGTAGAGATGGGGTTTTGCCATGTTGGCCAGGCTGGTCTTGAACTCCTGACCTTAAGTGATGCACCCACCTTGGCCTCCCAAAGTGTTGGGATTACAGGTGTGAGCCACTATGCCTGGCCAAGGTTAAACTTTGTTAACACATCTTATCTTAGATAGTAGGAGAATGGGAGGGGAGAAAAAGGAAAGAATTGGTTAATGTATACTTATGAGATTCATAATAAAATAAATACTCATAACTATAATAATTCTTATTTCTGCAACTGGTCATGTGGTCATAAAATGATATTTATAACTGTCTTCTTCATAACCCATTCTGCATTTCCTTTGCTTCCCGCAAATAGCTTGGCTAATCCTGATTTCTTGCCTGGTGATAAGATTCAAAACTTCATTCCTGAAAGGTCTGTTAGTAGTACAGCCTACCTTAAGTTGTTGTCATTTTCCATCAACATTTATCACATTTATGGTAGCCCCGGGGGATCCCTTGCATTCCAAACATATTCTTCCTTTTTGTGTGTGTGGTCATGACCCAATTTCTTCTTTTCTTTTTCTTTTTTTTTTTTTTGTTTTTGAGACAGAGTTTCGCTCTTGTTACGCAGGCTGGAGTGTAGTGGCGCGATCTTGGCTCACTGCAACCTTCAGCTCCTGGGTTCAAGCAATTCTCCTGCCTCAGCCTCCCAAGTAGCTGGGACTACAGGCGTGCGCCACCATGCCCAGCTAATTTTTGTATTTTTAGTAGATGTGGGGTTTCACCATGTTGACCAGGATGGTCTCGATCTCTTGACCTCGTCATCCTCCTGCCTTGGCCTCCCAAAGTGCTGGGATTATAGGCGTGAGCCTCCACGCCCAGCCTCTTCTTTCTTTTCTTTTCTTTTTCTTCTTTCCTTTTTTTCTTTTTCGGAGTTTTGCTTTTGTTGCCTAGGCTGGAGTGCAATGGTGTGATCTCAGCTCACTGCAACCTCTGACTCCCAGATTTGAGGAATTCTACTGCCTTAGCCTCCCAAGTAGCTGGGATTACAGGCATGTGCCACCAAGCCTGGCTAATTTTGTATTTTCAGTAGAGATGGGGTTTCTCTGTGTTGGTCAGGCTGGTCTCGGACTCCCCACCTCAGGTGATCCATCTGCCTCGGCCTCCCAAAGTGCTGGGATTATAGGCATGAGCCACTGGGCCCACCCAGTTTCACCTTTCAAATCAGGATCAATCATCATAACAGTGCTTTGCTTGTTGATTCATTAGCATAAAAAGCCCAAAATAGGCACGTGGCTGTCTCAATTTTCAATTTAACGGAACCACTGTTTTGTTCCCTGACAGAGGTATTCCCCTTTAGGAGCTCCAACCTCTGGACCAGCAGAGCCCAAAGTTGCTTCATAACTTGATGGGTCAAGCAATAGCCAGTTCATGATAGGCAGCTCTGGGCGTACAGTAACTTGGTAACTCTTAGTCAAGTGTCCAGGCTCTACTAAGGCCTGATAGCCGCCAGAAGTTGCTTCTCAAAAGCAGAATGAGGATGGGCATAGTGGCCCATGCCTGTAATTCCAGCACTTTGGGAGGCCGAGACGGAGGATTGCTTTAGTCCAGGAGTCTGAGACCAACCTGAGCAACATAGCAAGCTCTGGTCACTATGTTAAAGAATAATTATATATTTTAAAAAGGATGCCTGGTACCATGGCTCACGCCTGTAATCCCAACACTCTGGGAGGCCGAGGTGGGTATATCACCTGAGGTTGGGAGTTTGAGACCAGCCTGACCAACATGGTGAAACACCGTCTCTACTAAAATTACAAAATGAGCAAGGCACGGTGGCACATGCCTGTAATCCCAGCTACTCGGGAGGCTGAGGTAGGAGAATTGCTTGAACCCAGGAGGCAGAGGTTGCAGTGAGCAGAGATCACTCCATTGCACTCCAGCCTGGGCAACAAGAACGAAACCCTGTCTCAAAAAAATACATAAATAAAAATAAGGAAAGAAAGGCCAGGCCTGGTGGCTCATGCCTGTAATCCAAGCACTTTGGAGGCCAAGGCAGGTGGATCACCTGAGGTTGAGAGTTCAAGACCAGCCTGACCAACATGGTGAAACCTCGTCTTAAAAAAAATAATAAAAAAATTTTAAAATTTTTTAAAAAAAGGAAAAAAACCAAAAAGGACAATGTTACCTGTAGAAGATGGCATAGTTTTTCTTTTTTTTTTTTTAAAGAATGAAAGAGAGAAAGGAAGAGGAAGAGATTTTAGAAAAAGAGAGAAAAGGAGAAAGAAAGAAACAGCAAAAGAAAGAAAAAATGAAAGAGAAAGAAAGAGGAAGAGATTTTAGAAAA